>CAUYLG010024391.1:0-10330 GCA_963573385.1 Cacajao melanocephalus | reverse complement strand
AAAACCATTCAGGACATAGGCATAGGCAAGGACTTCATGACTAAAACACCAAAAGCAATG
This sequence comes from Cacajao melanocephalus, assembly GCA_963573385.1. NCBI lineage: Eukaryota > Metazoa > Chordata > Mammalia > Primates > Pitheciidae > Cacajao > Cacajao melanocephalus. Next base: position 10,270 of record CAUYLG010024391.1, on the reverse strand, counting down.
TCAACAAAAGCCAAAATAGACAAATGGGACCTAATTAAACTCCAGAGCTTCTGTACAGCAAAAGAAATAATCATTGGAGTGAACCTGCAACCAACAGAATGGGAAAAAATTTTTGCAATCTATCCATCTGACAAAGAGGTAATATCCAGAATCTACAAAAAACTAAAACAGATTCACAAGAAAAAAACAAACCCATTTAAAAGTGGGCAAAGGATATGAACAGACACTTTTCAAAAGAGCAGGGCTCTTTAAAGCATCATACTGGTTTCTGCAACCATGTCTGAGGATGTCTGGTCTCCCTAGGCCCTGGATGGCCAGCAACTTTTGGCTTTTCAGTGTAAAAAATCACAGTATGCAACCTCAATTCCAGTTGACTGTAGTGAGTGTGTATATATATGTGTATGTGTGCATATATGTGTGTGTATATATATATGTATGTGTGTATATATGTACCCTTTGCATGTGTGTGTATATATATATGTATATAAGTATATGTATACATGTATAGATGTATATATGTGTGTATATATGTGTATATATACATGTATAGATGTGTGTATGTGTGTGTATATAAACACATATATACATATACTGATATACATTTATGTGTATATATATACACATACAAAAACTATATATACACACATACAAAGGATGTATATGTGTGTGTGTCTTATACATGTATGTCTATATGATATATATGTATGTGTATGTAAATCTTATACATATGTATCTGTATATGTATATACACACACACACATATCTGTATATATATATATGTATAGTCCCAGCTGAATGAATGCCTTTCCCTATCACCATTCTCTGTTGATTTTCATTGCTGTAATTAGACTATAACTGTCTATTACCTGCCTGTTCCTACCTTTCTCCACTCTATAACCCAATCTTTTAAATATAATCTGGCACAAATATATAAATGACATAAATTTTTTTAGTTGAATAAATACTGAGTGTATGACTGCATTGGAGTTAGAATATGGAAAAGATGAGAAATGACTTTAATGGGCACCCACATGTGGGAATACAGTATCATGATGTTATGCTTCTCCTTACCTTCCCAGTATGATTCTGTCTGCCTGGAATCCCCCTCTCAGTTCCTCTTTATCTGGCTACTGCCTACACATCTTACAAAACTTAGCTCAAGTATACCTCTTCCAGGAAGCTTCCTTGACCCACAGTGCCTGAGTTAAATGCCAAAATTCCATGTGTTTGCCTTTAATGTATAACGTTTTATATTCTACCATGGTAAGAAGTGTGCTAGTCTATTCTGTTCCCGTAGACTGTGAACTTCTTGGAAGTCATTTTATATCTCCAGCATTCATTAGAGAGAAACACACACCTCAAGCGTTATTAGGCAGACCATAGAAATATGTCGATGATTGTTTACCAGGGAAGCTGGAATCCTTTCGGTTTATGTGGTGTTGTTTATCTGCCAGTGTATAATAGATCCTCTTTTTTCTTTGTAACAGATTCCTACATTAAGAGGGAAACTTTGGGTTAACATACAATGCCACGTTTCCCAAATTCTCCTGCAGATATGGGTGGTCAACAGTGTGTAAAAATAATCCAACAAGAGGGGTTTTCTACTAAACAATTACAGGGAGACAGGTGATTCGGCTTTAAGACAGAAGCCATTCTGCACTACTCCTCTTTTTTCTTTCTTGTTGTATGGAATGTGGACATGAAGGCTGGAACTCTAGCAGCCATACTGTGTTAGGTAGTCATCTTCCAAGGATGGACAATTGTAAATATAAAGGCAGGCTAGGTCCCAGTCAATAGAATCACCACATCAGCCGAAGACCATCTAACTCTGAACTTCTACATGAGAAAAAATAAACACTTTTCTTGTTCAAGCTATTATATTTCAGTTTCTGTTACAAAGAGCTAAATCCTAACTTGTATAACACTTAACCCTCAAGTAGTATTACATAGTATATGTTTGTTCAGGAAACCCCTTTATAACTCTTCACTAAGATGTTTACAGCAAAGGTGATTTGGAGAATATGTCCCAGATTCTTGCAGAGAAGTCAATATTTGCAGTCATTCTATAAACTGTATTTTAGCTATAAAGTGAAGTGATAAGGGAGAATCTGATGATCTGCAGAATTACAAATTTGGAGGATAATTTTGTTTGTTCAAAGAAGTAGAAGTCAGGAAATACTGAGAAGGTAAGGGCTGAACTGGAGAGACTGGTAAGAGACTCCCAGAGGCATAACGAGAAGGCATTTCTGGGGACAGGAACAGCCTATTTCCTAATTCGGAGATGCGAAAGTGGTTCATACTTTGGAGTAGACTGCAATGAGTTGGTTTGATTTATAAAAAGGAATTTGTAGGTGACACAAGTCAGTGAAACCATGGTCTATTAGCCCTTTTTTGTGTTGCTGTAAAGAAATATCTGAGGCTGGGTAATTCCTAAAGAAAAGAGGTTTAATTGGCTCATGGTTATGCAGGCTGTACAAGCATGGCACCCGCACTGCTTCTGGTGAAGCCACAGGAAGCTTAGAATCATGATGGAAGGTGAAGTGAGAGACAGTGTGTCATAGGGTGGGAGCAAGAGAGCGTGGCAGAGGTGCCACACTCTTTTAAACAACCAAACCTTACATGAACTAACTGAGAACTCACTTATCACTATGGGGATGGTGCTAAACTGTTCAAGAGGGATCTGTGCTCACGATCTGATCACCTCCCACCAGGTCCCACCTCTAACATCGAGATTCACACTTCAACATGGTATCTAGAGGGAACAGACATCCAAACAATATCAAGCAGTGAGGAATGGGAAGGTCAGAGGAAGGATCAACCTGGTAGAGATGGTCAAGGAGGCCTCCTGGAGAGGCACTTGTAAGTTCACCTCTGTTCGTATTTAGATACAGTCTTATGGGAAATGCCAACCTTTATGAAAAAAGTGGAGCTCCTCTACTTAAAGTAGCAATGGCATTTGCAAACTGTGCATCTCAACTTACTTCTTAACTATTTATTTGTGCCACAGGGACCATTGTGGAACCGCCACCGGGTCCTACAGTTCTGGAGAACACACTTTTATTTTAGAGTCAGTATTATTAACAAGAGAGTAAAGTTTGTTGAAAAGAAGATGATGGGCCTATCCCACTGCCCATAAAGTCCCCCCAGCTGAGTGACTGCCTTTCCAACAAGGACAGAGAATAAGAACACTATTGATAATAGTCTGCCTTGCTAACAGTATCTGAGCACTTGCTATATGCCCCGTGTTGGACTAAACCTTTTCATGTATTATTTCATTTCATCTTTACAACAACCTTACAAGAAATAATTTGTTTGATAGCAGAGTAGGGTGACTGTAGTTAACAATACTGTGTTGCATATTTCAAAATAGCTAGAATAGAGAACTTGAAATACTCCCAGCCCATAGAAACAATATTCTAGGTGATGAACACCCCAGATACCCTGCTATGATGATTATACATTCTATGCATGTAACAAAATATATCATTAATCCCATAAATATGTGCAAATATTATTTATTAATAAAAAATAAAAGATAAATACTTTGTTAATATTTCTAACATAGAGACAAGAACACAGGCTCAGCAAGGATAAATAACTTGCTAGAGTTTATACAGCTTGAAAGGGTAGAGCTGGGATTCAGCACCCCTTTCAATGGCCTGCCCATCAGAAACAGGACTTACCCTCTTATTCCTCACCATACCCCATATTGCCCAGCCCTTGAAGAATTGCAGTACTTCACAAAGGTGGTGTGTTCTATGGATTCCAGGGGAGACAGCTGGGCTGGGAATTTAGACAAAGACAAATTCTTGTTTTGCCTTGTGATCTTGAGGCATATACACAAGCTCTCTAAATTTCAGTTCTTCATCTCTTATTCAGGATAATACTCCCCTTATTTGGGGATCATGGGGATCACTAAGTGGGATGGTTCCTTCTAAATGCCCAGCTCACTGCAGTCCTTATCACCAAATAGCCCTCCACACCCTGTCTTCCAGCTCGGTGCCTCACCCCAGGTTCTGCCCATTAAAATACACTCCACAAGCTGTTCATTTGGAGGCCACCACCTCAATCAGATAATAAGCTGCCGGGGTGCTGCCTCCATTGCCATCCACCTGTGCTTCACAGAAATCACATTCCGTTCAATTAAGTGGACTCTGAAGTGGAGTCACATGGCTCTGTCATTTGCCTGATTTAGAAAAAGAAATAAAATCAAGGGGTGTGGGACAATATGCATTCTGGCATTCTGGTCAACTGGTGTCATGATATGAAGACATAAACAGAATGCTATTTTAGAGAGGACGCATTTGCAGCTCCCTCCCAGCCCTGAGGTTTCTAAGGCCCCTCGAGGCATCAGCCCTGATTAGAAGATCTGGATAATCAGGGTAATAAAAGAAGCCAGCCACATGTGACACTGATGGGGCCACAGAAGTCTGAGGGACGAGTTAGGTGATGTTGTCTTTTACACAGACCGATATTTTCTTTGAAATCCTCTTTTGGCATCTGGCACAGTCTAAGTAACATATTTTGTCCCACTCTTTTATTTACAGCAAACATGGATGAAGTATTTTCTTGGTGTAGGGGGCAGAGACAGATTTTGCAGGCATAAGCTGAACTCCAGGGCCTCTCCAGCACCCACTCAGTGCAAACCTGAAGAAAATGCCACACTGCTCTGAATCAACGTTCTCTCATAAAATGGGAATGACAATAGGGCACAATGCTGGGTTAGAGTGAAGGTCAAATTATATAATGCACTTTGGAAATTGGAAAGTGCTGTGAACATGTCTGCTTTTATTTTTTTAATATAGAACTTGCGTCAATGAAGGAGTAAAGGGCGTATTGGTTTGTTATTGCTGCTGTAACAAATTATCACAAACTTAGGGGGTTAAAACAACACAGACTTATTATCTTACAATTCTGGAAGTCAGAAGCCTGAAATAAGTTTCCTCAGGCTAAAATCAAAGTGTCTAGAAGGCTGTACTTCTGAAGGTGCTAAGGGAGCAGCTGTTTCCTTGCCTTCCCCAGCTTCTAGAGGCCACCTGCATTGCTTGGGTTTTGGGCACATTTTTCCATCCTCAAAACCAGCAACATCAGGCCAAGTCTTTCTCACATGGCCATCTCTCTGGCTGTCTCTCTTCTGCTTCTGTTCCACTTATCAGAACTCAAGTGATTGCATGTGGAATCCAGACAATCCAAAGTCAGCTTAGTGGTAACTCTAATCCATCTGCAATTTTAATTTTCCTTTCCCATGTAAACTAACATATTCAGAGGTCCTGTGAGTGAGGACACAGACATATCTGAAGGGGTTATTCTGCTGACCATAAGCAGTCACTGAGCTAGGGTGGATAGAAGAGGTTAAAAACAAGACAAACACCAGCTCTTCTTGCTAAGTTCATATTTATTTGTAATTTAAGTTGCAGGTTTGAATTCTGGTTCACAATTTCCTAGCTGTGCAGCCTTGGGCAGTTAACTGAAACACTCTGTGCCTCAGTTTCCTCATCCAGTAAATGAGAGTAATAGCAATAGTGCCTATTTTTTAAGGTTATTCCTGGGTTTAAATAAGTTAATACATGGGCAGTGTTGAGTACTGTTCTTGGCCTATAATAAATTGGTCAGTAACTCGGGGCCATCTTTATGGCTATATACCATGTTTGTTGAATGAATGAATGAATGAGTGAATGAATGAGTGAATAAGTTAATATAGAGAAAAAGCAATAGGACTGTTGCCTAATACAGACTCTAGATGTCATGTATCAAAATTGAAACTACATTCTATAGGGGAACAAGAGATAGAGCATCTTTTGATTCTATTCCAAAACTATTCCACCTTTGTAAAGCTAATGAGAGACCACCAATTTAGGAGGTTGAGAGGAGCCTGGATTCTGCTAAGGTATAGATGTGAACAATTACCAGCTGTTTAGAGGTCATATGACTTGTGACTTCCCCAATTATTCCCACAGATAATTTCTCTATTGTGGAGCCTAAGATTGGCCTTTTGAGATGTCTTTTTTCTGTTTTTTGCATTTCTGATGACCGACCCGCCAACCCATGCTGTGGCCCCAACCAGAAACAAACTCAGCATGCGGGAGGACCATTTTCCACACCCCTATGTTTGCATCCCCAACTATTCAGCAGCACTATCCCCTATCCACCCTACTCCTAACTGCCCTTCTGCTAAGGAATTTTGCAAATTATCTCAAGGAATTCTATTAATATCCCATCTGATCAAGAAACCTGAAGTCCAGAAAAGTTAAGAAGCTTGTCTGAAGTCACACAGCTTGTCAATAGCAAATTCAATCTGTAATCCAGTTTGTCAGAATATGAAGTCCATGCCACCCAATAATTCCTCCGCATTGAGAGGTTAAGTGTGGTCACTGTGATGTTCTATGTGTCACACAGAACTTGGCTAGGCTAAGATACTCAGTTGTCTGGTCAAACGCAGGTCTTGATATTGCTGTGAATGTACATTTTAGGTGTGTTTAGTAGTGTTTAGTAACTTTGAGAAAAGTTGTTAATGATGTGTGTGGGCCTCATCCAATTAGTTTACAACTGTAAGAGAAGACTGGGGTTTCATGAAGAAGAATGGATTCTGAAACTCTCCTCAAGACCACAACACAGAACCCTTGCCTGAGTTTCCAGTCTGCTGCCCTACGGAGCTGAAACTCAAAACTGCAACATCAGCTCTTATCTGAATTTCCAGCCTGCCAGCCTACCTTGCAGATTTCAGATATGCCAGTCCCTACTATTGTAACCACTCAATAGTTTCTTCCTGCCCACTGCCCAGATAGAGCTGATTTATCAAAACAGGGGAATTGCAATATAGAAAGAGTTTTACACGCATAGAGCTGGGCGGATGGGAGACTCAAGTTTCATTATTCCTCACATCAGCCTTCCTGAAAATTTGGAGGTTAGCATTTTTCAAAGATATTCTGGTGGGGAGTAGGGTGGATAAGGAATGGGGGCTGATTAGTTGAGGATGCAATCATAAGGGTGGGAAAAATGGTCCTCCCACCTGCTAAGTTCGCTTCTGGTTGGGGCCACAGGACAGGTTGGTGGGTTAGTTATTAGAAATGCAAAAACAAACAAACAAACAAAAAACAGAAAAAAGGCATCTCAAAAGGCCTATCTTAGGTTCCACAATAGTGACGTTATCTGCAGTAGTAATTGGGGAAGTCACAAATCATGTGACTTCTAAATGGCCGGTAGTTGTTCAAATCTATACCTTAGCAAAAGCCAGGCTCCTCTCATCCTCCTAAATTGGTGGTCTCTCATTAGCTCTACAAAGGTGGAATAGTTTGAGGGGAGGGGCTATGATTATTTAAACTGGAAACTAAGTTTATCCTAAAGTTAACTTGGGCCAAATCCAGAAACAGAGAAGTTTGAAGGTTAAAGGCAAGATGGGGCAGATCTCTTTTACTGTCATAGTTTTCTTACTGTTATAATTTTTGCAAAGATGGTTTCACTATTATATGACTTACTTCTTTAAAATCTCTCTTTCTTTCTCTGTTCCATTTCTCTGGAGAATACTCACTATTCTATTCTTTGTTCAAACACAGCAATGCAGATTTGTTTAATTTAGATCAGCTTTAACAAGCTAAAGATAACACCAAAAGATTAGTATGGTTTGGTCAAGAGTGAATTGGACCTTCCCTGTCAGGATGCTGCACACCAACCCTGCCTCACAGTTAATTCCCCATGCCCTTGGGCAAGTCATCCAACCTCAGAGGCTCCAGGTCCCATGCAATCCATGTACTCTCACTAGCGTTGGAAAATAATGAACCTGACTCTTGAGAGACGCTATGTTTACTCTGGCAAGAAATCACACACAAATGTAGGACTCTGTTTAGTTTAGTGTGTGGTTACCCTTGATTAAACCTATACAAGTCTCAAATCCTGTAGAACACAAAGGTGCATGGACTCATTTAGAAGCTGAATTTTATTGCTAAGAGAACATCAGTGATCATCATTGTCATCATTCTCTTTGCTCTAAATACAAATAGTGGTGACCTAGAGAGAGAGTGACCTGAGCAGGATCAGCTGGGGAGTTGGCAGTGAGCAGAGCAGATCCCACTCTGAGCACTTCCAGTGCATGCTCTTTATGAGTTCTGCTTGTGATAAACGATGTCACTTCTTCCACCTGCCAAGAGAAGCAACATTTTATGCCAGGGACGCTCTCATTCTCGAGACTGGAGGTTTTCCCGAGAGGATGATCAGGAGGTCCTTTTCACAGGAGCAGAACATTCGCAGAAAATGCCAAGTGCTTATTCGCCTGCACAAAGAACTTTAAGCAGTGTCTTCCAAATGTCAGTAGCTTAGGGAAAGACAATATCCAGCCACACAAATTCAAGGCCCATCTCCATGAATAGTAATTGTTCAAAAGTGTCTCTTAATAAAAATGAGAAGTAAAATGGATTTCCTTATTTTTTGATTTTTGTTTTCCAGAGGTGCTTGCCATATGCATCCAGGCCTGGGTCAGCTAAAGATTGGTTCTGCTATGCTCCACAGAGTCAGGCCCCACACCATTAGATGTTGCTGTTGGTCTACAGTATTCAAGAGTACTTTGCCACTATTCATCATCCTAGAAACTGAGCCATTGTCTTAAAAACTGCCCCAAGAAACATCTAAGTTACAGACTTGATAATAAGATGCAATTTTCCAAAGATAGGGTTACAAGATTTTAAGAAGTGGAGAAAGTGAGAGAAAAGGCATTAGAGATTGGTCTCAGCTCTCCACTTCATTTGCACACTATGTAGTCTTGAGCATTCTTTTTTTTTCTCTGAGCCAGGCATAAAAAGAGTGCTACATTTATCCCTGAGTCTCTACACAGATATAAACTACCTAGGACATGTTCAGCACCCACTAAGTGCTTTCTAGCTATAAAACTAACAGTTCTGTCTATTCAGTTTTGAAGTCTTCCTTAGAGGCAGAACAAACCCCGAGGCAAGTTTTAGCTAATCAGATTTGGTTGTCTAAACTTTCTTGCCTTGGCTCGTGGTGGATTCATTTTGACTATTAAGACTCATTCATTAAGACTCTAATTCACCACTTACAAATGATACATTATGAGAGAGATCCAAGATGGCCGATTAACAACAGCTCAGGATTGTAGCTCCCAGTGAAAGTGCAGAGAGCGAGTGGATGCTGCACTTTCAGACGAATTTTTGTTGCCCACAGACTGGGAGATTCCCAGCGGAGGAGCCACACGGGTCACCAGCACAACTTTTTTGGCTGGCACGGCTGTTTTGCTGGTGCCCTGGAATGGCACTTCTCGGCACAGAGTATACAGGATGGGGTGCCCTTTGAGTCTGGCTCAGCTGGTCCCATCCCCACAAGGAGAACAGCAATTGAAAGCGCTGAGGACGGAGAGTTTCACAGTAAGAACAGCTGAACCAGGAAGGTCCAGCTCTGCGGGGAACGGGCATCTGCCAAAAGAAAACTAAGAAACAGAAAAAACTTCATCCCTGGGCGGAGAGATCGAAGATGGCCGATTAACAACAGCTCAGGATTGTAGCTCCCAGTGAAAGCACAGAGAGCTAGTGGATGCAGCAATTTCAGACGAATTTCTGTGGCCCACAAACTGGGAGATTCCCAGCGGAGGAACCACATGTGTCACCAGCGTGACTCTTCTGGCCGGCGCAGCTGTTTTGCCGGCACCCCAGCATGGCGCAGCACCACTCAGTGCAGAGTATATACGACTGGGTGCCCTTTGAGTCAGGCTTGGCTGGTCCCATCCCCACAAGGAGAACAGCAACTGGAAGCTTTGAGCACTAAGAGTTTCACAGTAAGCACAGCTGAACATGGGAAGGCCTAGCTCTGTGGGGAAGGGGCATCCGTCAAAGGAAAACTAAGAAACAGAAAAAAACTTCATCACCAACAAGCTGGACGTTCGCTCAGACCCAATCTGAAACTCGGCAATTACAAAGATGACAGATGGATAAATCCACAAAAATGGGAAGAAACCAGTGCAAAAAGGCTGAGAACACCCGAAATCAGAATGCCTCTCCTCCTACAGGGGATCGCAGCTCCTCATCAGCAAGAGAACAAGGCATGACGGAGAATGAGTGTGACGATCTGACAGAATCAGGCTTCAGAAGGTGGATGATAAGAAACTTCTGTGAGCTAAAAGAACATGTACTAACCCAATGCAAAGAAACTAAGAACCTTGAAAGAAGATTTAACGGAACGCTAACAAGAATGGACAACTTAGAGAGGAATATAAATGAATTGATGGAGCTGAAAAACACGACACGAGAACTTCACGAAGCATGCACAA
>CAUYLG010024390.1:0-36494 GCA_963573385.1 Cacajao melanocephalus | reverse complement strand
GGACAGTAGAGCCCCTCCCCTCAAAACCAGCCATAAGACCTAGAAACGTGACTCGAACCCTCCCTGCCTTTCTGGGGAGGAGCTGGCCATGAAGACATTCTCTGCCCACCTTGTCTGACTGTGGGTCATAAGACCCTCGCTCTGGGGTCCTGCCCCGTGCCTGGGAGTGAGGGGCACTGCGAGGAGAGGCCGAGGGGCACCTGTACAGCCTGCCTTGCTGGGCCTCCCCGAAGTCCATCCCCACACCCGTCCACACGCTGCCCGCTCCTCACCGACCCTAAGCACCGGAACCGTCTTCCCCGCGCCTCTGGGTCTCCCTTTCCGACTGCTCCCGTGCTCCATCAAGCTTTGATTAAATACATCTGGTGTGCTTTTCTCTTGTTAACCTGTCTTTTGTTCTAGAACTGTCACCCATGGCCCTGATGACGATGAGACCGTCTGTATAAACGATATAAAATTAATCAAGGAAGAAGAGCGGAGGAGAAATGGAAATAAACCAAGCTTGTAGCACACTCAGCATTCTCCGCTAGCCCCACTTGCTCTCTGACCTTAAAGTTTTTTAGTGCCTGTTCCCTCAGAATCACAGAGATTCTGCTACAAGATTGCAGTTCCCCTTCACTGCCCTAGAGAAGACAACTTGAGCATTAGAAAGGTTTCCTTTCTTTTTTTTTTTTTTTTTTAAGACAAAGTTTCGCTCTTGTTGCCCAGGCTGGAGTACGATGGCGTGATCTTGGCTGACTGCAACCTCCGCCTCCCAGATTCAAGCAATTCTCCTGCCTCAGCCTCTCAAACACCTGGGATTACAGGTGCACACCACCATGCCCAGCTAATTCTTTGTATTTTTACTAGAGACAGGGTTTCTCCATGTTGGCCAGGCTGATCTTGAACTCCTGACCTCAGGTGATCCACCCACCTCGGCCTCCCAAAGTGCTGGGATTACAGACGTGAGCCACCGCACCTGGCTGAGGTTTCCATTTGAGATGTTCTTGTGGGTCTTGTGTGCCAATGAAATCACTGATGCCAGCTGGTCTCAAGGACCCCAGGAGGACCTGAGTCACCAAAGAATGCAGTTTCCACCACCTGATGATTTCCCTTACCCAGACCCATCAACGACCCCACTTCTAGAGCCCATCACCCTCCGTGATTCCTTTAAAAGCCCCAGCCCAAAGCTCCTGGGGAGATGGATTTGAAGGTTTCCTCCAGTCTGCTAGCTCGGAGCTCTGCAATCACTAAGCTCTTCCCTGCTTCGAACCCTGCTGCCGTGGTGTCCCAGTGTGTCACGGGGTCACTTCAGAGCAGGCATGCGGATCTGCTGGTCTCATAACAACGGGCGAGGAAAGGATTCCACCGTTTCCACCCCTACAGTTTCAAACAGCTTTGATGCCCATGACAGAAGAGAAATTACAAATTCAGGTTCATCTACCCAGCAGAACATCAAAGGGCTGTTAAACAGGGCTCTGCGCAAGCCAGTTCCCAATGGCTCCATCCATTTAGCCAAAAACTGTGCTCCATCCATACAACACTGCACTACACAGACACAAAAAAAAGGACAAACTACTGAAAAAACGGCACGGATAAATCTCACAAACATGCTGAAAAAAGAAGGCAGACAATAAGGAGTACGTCACATGTAATTCTCTTTATAAGACCACTTATCATCACAGAAAGCAGATTAGTAGTTTACTGGGGAGGGGGAAAAGGAAGCTGACTTCAGAGAGGCACAAAGAAACCTTCTAGAAGGGTGGAAATGGGCCGGGCGAGGTGCTTCATGCCTATAATCCCAGTATTTTGGGAGGCCAAGGTGGGCAGATCACCTGAGGTCATGAGTTCCAGACCAGCCTGGACAACGTGATGAAACCCCATCTCTATTAAAAATACAAAAATTAGCTAGGTGTGGTGGTGGGTGCCTGTAATCCCAGCTAATCAGGAGGCTGAGGCAGGAGAATAGCTTGAACCTGGGAATCAGAGGTTGCAGCGAGCCGAGATCACACCACTGCACTCCAGCCTGGGCAACAGAGCAAGACTCCGTCTCAAAACAAAACAAAACAAAAACAAAAAGAAAAAAAGGTGGAAATGTTTTATATCTTGATTGGGGGTGTTCCAGGTTATACAATTGTCGAAACTCATCAACCTATACTTAAAATGGACTTGTTTTACTGTATATAAATTTTACGTTAATAAAGTTGATTTTTCTTGTATTTTAGTTTTTCAAGAAGGCGCTCCCTCTGTTGCCCAGGCTGGGGTGCTATGGTGTGATCACAGCTCACCGCAGCCTCCAATTCCTGGGCTCAAGCAATCTTCCCACCTCTGCCCTCCGAGTAACTGGGACCACAGGCACTTGCCATCACACCTGGATAATTTTTTTAGTTTTTTGTAGAGACAGGGTATCATTTTGCTGTCCGGGCTGGTGTCAGACTCCTGGCCTCAAGCAATCCTCCCACCTTGGCCTCCTAAATGCTGGGATTATGGGCATACACCACTGTGCCTGGCCTAAAGTTGATTTTAAAAGAAAAAAAATAATACATTTTTTAAAAAATAGCAGAAACAAAAGAATATGGCTCCATTTATATGAGATTCAAGAGAAGGATATCAAATCCACAGTAATAGCAATCAGAGTAGTGAGACGGCAGAAGGACAGCAGGATGGTGCAAGGCCATCAGGGACTTTTGGGGATGATCAGAATCTTCCGTTTCCTTATATGAGCGGTGATTATGGAGTAGATACAGAGGTAGATTCATGGAGCTGTTCATTTAACATTTGTTCTAGCTCAATTTTAAAATATGACCATTAGAGTGGCCAGGGGTGGTGGCTCACGCCTGTAATCCCAGCACTTTGGGAGGCCGAGGCAGGTGGCTTACTTGGTGAGAGGTGAGGAGTTTGAGACCAGCCTGGCCAACATGGTGAAACCCTGTCTCTATAAAAATACAAAAATTAGCCGGGCATGAAGGCGTGCACCTGTAATCCCAGCTGCTTGGGAGGCTGAGGCAGGAGAATCGCTTGAACCCGGGAGGCAGAGGTTGCAGTGAGCCGAGATGTGCCACTGCACTCCAGCCTGGGCAATTGAGCAAGACACACAGTCTCTCTCTCTCTCTTTCTCTCTCTCTCTCTCTCCCTCCCTCCCTCCATATACGGATATATGGGCATGAGGGCTCTGCAGCCTGATCACCATGCTGGGTGTGCCTGAGTCCAAAGTCTATGTTCTTGATGGCGAGAAAACGATGATGTAAAAGGGCTACACAATTGAATGTGGGCCCCAAAAGCAAATAGGCAAAATAGGCACATAGGGAAAAGGCGGAAAGGAAAGAGGCTAAAATGCCTTCAAAGTCAGGCTATGGGAGATGGACGTGATTCTCTCTGTTGTTCTAATACGATTGTATTTCAATCATAATAAAAAGAAATTCTAACTTTTAAAAACGCTTTACTATGTTATAGCTAAAATTGGGAAATGACCCAAATACTCAGCAACAAAGGATCCGTTTAAAAGCCGTGTGTGGCACGTCCGTCCAGCAGAGTAGGCTGTGATTCCGTCCTCTTCCCGAAAAGGCCCAAAGGGAGAAGAGGAACCTTGTGGGATCTTTTGAGGATGGGCTTCCCGGGAATTTTCAGCTTCTGCTTTTCTTATTTTTCAATGTTATCCTACTACCTGGGTGATGTGTCACAAGCTCAGGTTATTTTTACCATCAGAGCCTGGGGTGGAGGATACAGACCTCGCCCGCTGGAGCCGCCCACAGCGCCCCGCCCGGCCCCTCCTGCCGCCTTCGTCCCGCACACCCGCTGCCGCCCTGACACACCCCGATTCCCGGTGCCAGGGAGAGCCGGGGCAGAGGTGGTCCTGGGACGCCACGCGACTTGGAGGGCTGAGCGTGGGGCGGAGCGAGGTGCGCACTTGCCGTGACCCCGAGCGGCTTGGCCTCTCTGGGCCTCAGTTTCCTCCCCCGGGGTGGGGGTACCACAGGGGCCGCGCTCAATGCCGCAGTCAGGCCTGCAAGCGCCGGGCGGGGTGGGCCCCTTCCGGGGCTCCGCCGGCACCTGGGATGCTCGGGCAGGGGCTCCGCCCGGGGACCCCCAGCCTGTCTCGGGGGCGGGGCCTTTCCTGTCTGCGGAGCCGCGGGACCTTCGGGGGCGCACGAGGCGCCGGCCGCGCCCGCGAAAGCCGGGTCTGCATCCGAGCATCCGCACAGCGTGCGGCCGCCCCATTGGCCGGCGTGGCTCTGCAGGGCCGCCCCGCAGCCAATCGCGGCCAAGGGGCGGAGCCTGGCCAGTGCCCCCGGAGCTGCGGGCCCCGTGCGGCTGCTCCTGTCTGGGCGCCCTCCGCTCGCCCCGAGAGAGACCCGGCCATGCAGGAGCCGCTGCTGGGAGCCGAGGGTCCGGACTACGACACCTTCCCCGAGAGGCCGCCACCGTCGCCGGGGGACAGGGCGCGGGTCGGGTGAGAGTTGCTGGCCTGGGGGCTGCGGGTGGGGCTTGGGGGTGGCGCCGGTTCCCTCCAACCGGGCAGGCTCCCGCCTGGGCCTTCGCTGACCTAGTGGCCACTGAGGGGCCATCTGGCTCCCTCCTGTCCCAGGCACGCTACTCCTGTTTAAGGAACTGGTCCCCCTAAGGGAAGGAACGACCCGCGGGAGTGCCGGGCCCAGCTCCCCACTGGCACAGACAGGGAGACTGAGGCCGCAGCGAGCAAGAGGCCTGGCTGAGGTCACCGGCAAGCCTTCCGCCGCAGACTTGGGGGCAGAACCAGAGCCTCCTCTTCCGGAGAAAAGGCCCCAGCACCAGAGGCCCAGCCACGGCCAGGGGCTAACAATGCTCTGGGAATTTCCCAGGGAGCTGGGGCGCAGGCCCTGGGAACCCGAATGGCCTTGGACCCAGGCCTCCCCAGCACTGCCCGCTGAGCTGGACAGCCACTGGGTTCAGAAAAGGCAATGGTCCCGGGAGGAGGGACTCAGAGACCCTAGTCCTTTTGTCCGCCACCATCACCAGGGCCCTGCAGAACAAACGGGTGTTCCTGGCCACCTTCGCGGCTGTGCTCGGCAACTTCAGCTTTGGGTATGCCCTGGTCTACACATCCCCGGTCATCCCAGCCCTGGAGCACTCCTTGGATCCCGACCTGCATCTGACCAAATCCCAGGCATCCTGGTTCGGGGTAAGGACCATCCTCTGGAGGAGGGTAGGCTCGGGGAGCAGGGACCTGCTGAACCTTGTCTCCAGCTAGGGACCTCCCAAATTCTCCACCTTGGAAACCCCTCCAGGGCCCTTGTCCCCCCTCCCCCAGCCATCCAGGCTGCTGGTGGGTGGGGTAACGCCGCAGGATTCCTCTGAAATGAGGAAGTGAAAGCCAGTGGAGAGGGTGAAGGAAGGAGCAGGTGGGGAGGTGTCTGTCAGTGTCTTGGTTGGGTGGGGTTAAGGCTTCCCCTGGTCCCCACACCTACAACTGGCTGGATGGGGGCAAGGGTATCAGGTGTCAGTGAGGAGAGGCACTGGCCTGGGCATGGAGGGTCCGCAGGACAGATTGTGGGCAGATGGAGAGGAAGATCCCAAAGTCCCAGAGTCTAGAATTACAATCGCAATAGCCTCAAATGTGGAGTTACAACATAGTAGCGAACGTAGCAATTCCCAGGGTTTACTGAGCACTTCCTGTGTGCCAGGCATGTGTTGGGCACTGCGCGTTCACTGGCTCCCAGGGCCAATCCCTCGAGGTAGAACTTGTGCTCTCCCTGTGAGACAACTGAAGAAACTGAGGCTCAGACAGGTTGGGCAGCGTGCTCAGGTCCCACTACTAGTTAGCAGAGTCCAGAGCGGATCCCAGTTGCTGCTCTGCAGGGAACTTAAGAACCTCCAAATCTTAAAGCCACGGGCCTTCAAGTCACAGAATTCTCCTGTATGAAAATATTAGACACGTAAACCTCAGGCTGGACTGCACCACGGTGGATATGTGGCACTGCCTCTTCCTTAGAGCAGGACTCCCCATTTGGGCATCACTACAAACGGCTTCCCCTTGAAGACAGGAGGCTCCCTGCTGTAACTGGCCCATGTGCTCCTGGGGTCGGCCTAGGGAAGAAGCTGTCCCTGGACTCTGGTGAGAGTGTGGTCCCAGTGCCCAGACAGATCTGCCCTGCACCCCCTTCCCCTGCAGTCCGTGTTCACCCTGGGAGCAGCAGCAGGGGGCCTGAGTGCCATGATCCTCAATGACCTCCTGGGCCGGAAGCTGAGCATCATGTTCTCAGCGGTGCCTTCGGCGGCCGGCTACGCGCTCATGGCAGGTGCCCACGGCCTCTGGATGCTGCTGCTTGGAAGGACGCTGACGGGCTTCGCTGGGGGGCTCACAGCTGCCTGCATCCCGGTAAGCCCAGGACTTCCCACCCAGGTGCCCCAGTGCCTCCTTATTGGTGCTGGGCCTCCATCTAACTAAGGCCTCCTGGCCTTCGTGCCTTCTGAGCAATGAGAATTGTTTGCCTTCCCTGCTGCTGCCCGGGGTGCCACAGCTCACCCTCAGCAGGGCAGCTGATTTGGGAGAGATTGCCTCCGGGTCCCCAGTTTCCCCCACTCTAGATTTTCCAAGCTTTCTACCCCATTTCTTAACCACATGTATTACTCAATTGGAGAAAATCCACATTGAGCAATGGGTAGGAGAGGGAAGTCCCTGCCCTGCACCTCGCTGGGACCTTCTTTTTTTTTCAAGACAGAGTCTCAATCTGTCAGCCAGGCTGGAGTGTAGTGGCACAATCTCAGCTCACTTCAACCTCCATCTCCCGGGCCCCTGCTCAGCCTCCTGAGTAGCTGGGATTACAGGCATGTGCCACCACGCCTGGCTAATTTTTGTATTTTTAGTAGAGACAGGGCTTCACCATGTTGGCTCAGGCAGTCCACCCTCCTCAGTCTCCCAAAGTGCTGGGATTACAGGCGTAAGCCACCGCACCAACCTTCTGATTATCTGGTGCTCCACATGGGGCCTGCTGAGCCCAGCAGAGGGGATAAAACTCACTGGGAGGAACAGACTCACCTGCTGAGCCCTGGAGCCTGGGAGCCCCTGGGCCTCCTTCCCAGCTCATGCTGCCCATTTCAAAGCTGAGTGCTTCACTCACCTCACAGGAAAACCGAGGACAGAGGGAGATCAGACAGGCTGCCTGAGGTCCTGCAGTGAGTCATGACCAGGACACAGCCCCACCAGAAAGCCTCCACTTCCCACTTTCTGGGATTTCCAGGGGCTGCCTCTCCCGTCTCGGCCAGGCCTGGGAACCTGCATTCTTAGCAAAACCTGGAGGGACGGGTGTGTCTTGCAGGTGTACGTGTCTGAGATTGCTCCCCCAGGCGTCCGTGGGGCTCTGGGGGCCACACCCCAGCTCATGGCAGTGTTCGGATCCCTGTCCCTCTACACACTTGGCAAGTATGGCCCTGCACTCCTGTGTGCAGGCTGGCGGGAGTGGTGGGTGCTGCCAAGGTAGACGTGGGTGGAAAGGGAATGAATTTGCCCCAGAACAGATCCTGGGCTGAGAGGCAAGAGATCTGGCATCCTGGCCCCACTTGGCCAGCACCTGGCCATGCACCTTTAGGCAGGGGCTGCCCCTCTAGCCACAGGCCCAGTCCCTAGCTGGGCAGCCAGGGCAGCCACAGTTGCCAGACTATCTTTTAACGGCAGAAAGCTTCCATCAAGTGCCATCTCAGATGGAAAGTCCAGATAGAAAAGAAATCAGTTGAGGGGGCGTGGAGGTCCAGGGTGGGGGCCCAGGGCCTTGCCTGCCCAGCCTACCCCTTCCTCATCCTGCCCTGGCTCTAAGACTTTCCAAGGACTTCCCACTATGTGCCAGGGGCTGAGCAATCCCTGCAGCCCCACCCTGCCTGGAGCAATCAGGGTAGGCCTCCTGTAGGAGGTGGCCCTTGGACTAGACCTTGAAGGGCAGACGAGGTTATTCAGAGGCTCCAGAGGGAAGGGGCTCTACCAAGCCTGCACCCGGCCCCTCACCCGCCCCTCGCCCGCAGGCCTCCTGCTGCCGTGGCGCTGGCTGGCTGTCGCTGGGGAGGCGCCTGTGCTCGTCATGATCCTGCTGCTCAGCTTCATGCCCAACTCGCCGCGCTTCCTGCTGTCTCGGGGCAGGGACGAGGAGGCCCTGCAGGCACTAGCCTGGCTGCGCGGAGTGGATGCCGACGTCCACTGGGAGTTCGAGCAGATCCAGGACAACGTCAGGAGACAGGTGCGGGAGGGCATGCGTCTGAGGCTGGCAGGCCCGCCTCCAGCACTCAGCTCTGTTTGGCTGTGGGGGCTTTTCCTGGACAATGGGACCACAGTCGTGCCCACTAATCCAAGTGCCTGGGTGGGGGTGGGAGGCTGTCCCCACAGCCTGGGTGTCCTGGTACACTGGTTCTTTCCTGGACGAGGGAAAAAGGGGGTCTCCCACCCAGCCCCCGGTGGTCAGGGAAGGGTGACCACCCTGCTGAAGAGGCTGCCCAGCGCCTTCAGCGGCAGCCTTGTGTTTCAGAGCAGCCAAGTGTCGTGGGCTGAGGCACGGGCCCCCCACATGTGCCGGCCCATCACCGTGGCCTTGCTGATGCGCTTCCTGCAGCAGCTGACCGGCATCACGCCCATCCTGGTCTACCTGCAGTCCATCTTCGACAGTACTGCTGTCCTGCTGGTGAGAACCCAGCCCTGGCTGGCACCCAACCCATGGAGTCCCCCAGAGGCTGGCAGGGCATGCCTGGCTTGGGAGACAGCCTGCTCCTGAGCTTACCCGCCCCCTGCCCTTACCCACACCTGCTCTGTGCCAGGTGTCAGGGATGCCACAGCACAATCTGAGATCTGGGCCATTTGGAGACATTTCCTGTGCCTTCACCTCTTCTCAGAATGTTTTTAAGAAAAGCTTCAATGTTTTAAAATAAAATGCTGGCTGGACATGGTCGCTAAAGCCCATAACCCCAACACTCTGGGAGGCCGAGGCGGGAGGATCACTTAAGCCCAGCAGTTTGAGGCTGCAGTGAGCCACCATCGCACCACTGCACTCCAGCCTGGTGACAAGAGTGAGGCCCCTTCTCTAAAAACATATAGAAATTTTTGAAATCGAATACCTGGGATTACAAAGAAAACAGCTTTATAGAAACGTGGACCCTTTGAGGCCATAGAGCCCAGGTTCAGAGCCATATGGCATCTGCCACTTGACGGAGGGAAGTCACATCCCCTCTGAACCTCAACTTCCTCCTCTGCGAGACGAAGATAGCAGCCCGCCTCCATAGACCTGCCCCGACACACAAAGTGAGATGAGATTTGAAGATTAATAACAGCATGGTTTGGCAATTCATCATCATGCCTGGATTCTATGCCAGCTAGGCATAGTGATGGGCAGAGCAGATGTGTCCCTGCCCAGGAGGCCCCGCAGGCTCAAGTGGTGTGCAGAAGAGATGCCGAGCACACTGCAGGTGCCAGGCCTCTCGGTGCTGCCCTGAACCACGGGCCTGAGCCCCTGCAGTGCCTCCAGGGACAAGCTAGGTCCTGGAGGGGGACAGGAACAGCAGGCAGGTCCCTCAGCCCTGGTGGCTTCCCTCCCCACAGCCCCCTAAGGATGACGCAGCCATTGTTGGGGCCGTGCGGCTTCTGTCTGTGCTGATCGCTGCCCTCGCCATGGACCTCGCTGGCCGCAAGGTGCTGCTCTTCGTCTCAGGTGAGCGCCCTGCAGGCAGCCCTCCTGCCTCTGCATGGGTTGGGGCTGGGCCGGGTGTGCAGCCAGTGACCCTGCTCGGCTCCCCCAGGCCTGCCTTGGGATGGGGCTGTGTGGCTGGGAGCTGTGGGGGCACCTGCCTCCCCAGCATCAGCAGGGGCCTGCCCCAGGCCGGTGGCTCCAGAAGGGTCGCTGTGACACTCCATGGTGGGCATGGTGGGAACCTGACAAGCGGCTAGAGACAGAGTTCGTTGCTCTGCCGGGGGTCTCCAGTCCCAGACGAGAGCTGCACCACGCAGGTGCCAACGGGCTCTGCAGAAGGAGCTCCCAGAGAAGCAGCTGGCTCAGAGGGTCCTGGCCCCACGAGGGCCACCTGTCTGTCCACAGCGGCCATCATGTTTGCTGCCAACCTGACTCTGGGGCTGTACATCCACTTCGGCCCCAGGCCTGTGAGCCCCAACAGCACTGCGGGCCTGGAAAGCGTGTCCTGGGGGGACTTGGCGCAGCCCCTGGCAGCACCTGCCAGCTACCTCACCCTGGTACCCCTGCTGGCCACCATGCTGTTCATCATGGGTAGGTGTGGCGGTGGTGCAGAGGGGCAGGCTATCTTGGGCGTTAAGGGGTGGGCGATGTGTCTGGGGTGGCTGGAGAGGAGGGTCTCCAGCAGCTCAGTGGGGACAGACGCTGCCTCTAGCCACTCCACAGGGCCTGAGCCTGCCTCCCCTTCTGAGCAGGCTATGCCATGGGCTGGGGCCCCATCACCTGGCTGCTCATGTCAGAGGTCCTGCCCCTGCGTGCCCGTGGTGTGGCCTCAGGGCTCTGCGTGCTGGTCAGCTGGCTCACCGCCTTTGTCCTCACTAAGTCCTTCCTGCCAGTGGTGGTGAGTGCTCAGCCCCGGGCCCCCGGGCCCTCTCTGGCTGGCCAGGGACCCTTCTCAGTGCCAGGGGCTGTGCCAAGGCCTGCCGAGTCAGGGCCCTAACTCTCAGTGACCCAGGAGATGAGCACATGCCCTTTCAACTCAGAGGCCCCAGAGTGGTCAAGTGACAGTCCAGCAAAGGCTCCTTCACTACGAGAAACAGGAACAGGCTGAGGGAACTGTTCTGGGAAGTCGGGTCACCTCCCAGGCCAGGGCAGGACACGGCCAGAACCCTGCCAGGAACCCAGGAAGCCACCTCCCCACCGTGCTGCATCTCCCACCTGGGGAGGGGGAGTGTCTCAGCACCACCCCTTCCCACCTCCCCCTCCCATACTCCCCCTACTCACCCTACCCACTCCGCCTGCCTCCTGGTTCAAACCTACGGGCCTTGAAACCAGCCAGAATCCACGAGGCCCAGGGTAAGTTCCCATGAGGGAGAGGCTGACTAGGGCAGCCTGGGCCGGCGCCTCACCTGTCCCCGCAGTGGTCAGGGCAGTGGGGTTGGGGAAGGGCAGGCAACCCAGGGTGAGTCCATCAGCCTAGGGGGTGCAAGAACCTGTGTGCCCACCAGGCCGAGGGGCAGACCTCCAGCAGGCTGCGGCATGGAGCAGCTGGGACACGCGCTGGGTAGGGGTGTGGAGGGGGTACCTGAGCTGAGGCCCAGCCCCTGAGGAATGCTGAGGAGCAGACCAGGTGCAGACCTCAAGGGCCACAAACAGGGTGCTAAGGCCTTCGGGTTTGTCCTGGGGGCAGTGGGGAAGCCCCAGAGGAGGGTCGGGGAGCGGTCTCTGAACGCAGCAAGGACCAGATGAAGGCCCCACACGGCTGGCCGCTACCAGCAGGGCCCGTGAGCTTCTGGGGTGGGAGGACTCTGCAGGTCCTCCCTGTGACCCGGCCCCCCTCTCCACCCGCAGAGCGCCTTTGGCCTCCAGGTGCCTTTCTTCTTCTTTGCGGCCATCTGCTTGGTGAGCCTGGTGTTCACAGGCTGCTGTGTGCCCGAGACCAAGGGACGGTCCCTGGAGCAGATCGAGTCCTTCTTCCGCACGGGGAGAAGGTCCTTCCTGCGCTAGGCCAGGGTCCCCGCCTGGAGGGGGCCAAACCCCCAGTGGCTGGGACTCTTGTGTTGGCTGCAAACCTGCACGCTGGGACCAAGAGGCAGCAGTCAGCCCTGCCACCAGCCAGGGCACAGGAGGAGAGCGTGATGGGGCTTCAGCAGTGTGTGCCCCTGGCTCCAGACAGGTCACACCGGTGTCCAGCCGCAGCCCCAGCTCAGGCAGCCCCAAGTGCTGCACAGACACCAGCCAAGACCCGCCATGGGAGGAGGTAGCCACGGGCCGCAGGAGATCACGCAACCCACCGGGCGACCTCAGGCCTAGTCCCTGACCCTTGTGTGAAGGACACGCCCCACAGAAGACTACGGGGAGGACCGAGAAGACAGAGCTGGAGGCAGCCAAGTAATGTAATCACATCTTTGCGTTCTGATCCGGCGGCATCTGGCTGCGTGAGGAAGACCTGGCTGTGCCCCCACAAGTCTTCTGGGCACCACAGGGAACATCCTGGACTTCAAAAGCCAGGGCAGGCTGGGCGCGGAGGCTCACACCTGTAATCCCAGCACTTGGGGAGGCCAAAGCAGGCGGATCACCTGAGCCAGGAGTTCGAGACCAGCCTGGCCAACATGGCAAAACCCCATCTTTACTAAAAAATACAAAAAAATTAGCCGGGTGTGGTGGCACACACCTGTAGTCCCAGCTACTTAGGAGGCTGAGGCAGAATTGCTTGAACCCAGGAGGTGGAAGCTGCAGTGAGCTAATATCACGCCATTGCATCCCAGCCTGGGCAACAGGAGTGAAACTCTACCCCAACCCCAAAAAAAGCCAAGGCATACGACCCGGCCTGGCCACTTTCTCCCGCCCCAGCCCAACCTCTGGGAATAGGCAGCTCCCATCTGCAAACAACTGTTCACCCTTTTATCAAAATAAAGGAACTGGGCCTGCAGCTCTAGCGAGGGAAGTGTGGGGTCTACTCCAGGAGGGGAGCCCCTGCAGCAGCCAGGCTAGACCCCAACTCCCAGCCAAGGCTGCCAGGGCCGCTTCCCACTAATCCATAGCAAAGCAGGGCAGGGAAGAGGCTGCTGAGGGGAGGCCCGCCTTTAATAGGCCTCTCTGCCTAGCTGCGTGACCTTGGGCAAGTCACTTTCCTTGTCTGAGATGTTTGTTGGGAGCAGCCTCGGGACAGGACCTATAGCTACTTCCTGGGCCAGCGGCTCCCGCCCAGGTTCCACACGCACACGCGCACACACACAGGCACCGAGGCAGAAGGGAGCGGAGGGCAGGCACAAGAGCCATGGCCACGCTTTATTGCTCAAGACGCACACAAACACGGAGGAGCAGACGAGGGGTAAAGGGCGCCACACAGAGCCCAGACCAGGCAGGGGCGGCCCAGCCACCCAGGCTGCTGGAAGAGACATTCCTGGCAAGGTAGGGTTCCTGCTGGACAGCACACCCCCTAGGAGACAGGATCCGCACAGCTGCAGACTTGCTGGGAACCTGGGACAGGTGACCTGCCCACCGACCCGCCTGTGGCCAAGGGCCTTCCACCTCTGCATCTAGCCATGCAGCCACCATTTCCCCACAGGGCACAGGGGCAGCCTTCCTTGATCCACAGCCAACCCTTCTCCTGCGGTCTCTGGCTGCCAGTGAGGCCCCTCTGGCAGGGGCAGCAGGCAGACCAGGCAGAAGGGAACCCGGGGGCCCACTACCTGGGTAAGAGTGAGCAGAGGGCAGGCAGAGCCCTTGCTCGTCATGGGAGGTAGACAGGTATCACTCACTGTAGATGTGGGACAGATGTGTGCACGCACACACATATACATATACACAAACACATAGCCCTTTGAACCCAGCACTGGCCTGAGGAAGGTGGCCCCGGAGGAACCCTGAAGGCACATGTCCACCAGGCTATAATGCCCCTGCCATCCTGGGGCTCAGCTGGCCAGACTCCTGGGGTGGGGTGCTACTGACCCAGGAGTCCACCAAGTCCCCAGGGAAGTACTGGGCAGGGCCCAAAGAACCCCACCACCCCCCCTGCCCACCAGCCCGCCACTCCTGGCCTCAGAGGCAGATGGGCCTGGAAGGTGTTCCTGGGAAACAGCTCTGGGCTGCTGTCCACTTAGCAAGACCCCGTCCCTGTGCTCCAGAAGCTCAGAGCAGGCCCAGCCCAGGGTCGGCCGCAGAGTTTCTTCTACACCCGCCTGCTTCTGCCAGGCCCCACCTGCCCGACGGCCAGCCTCACAGTCAGAGGGCGGCAGAGGGAAGATGGATGGGTTTCCTGGGCAGCAGCTCTCGGCATCCTCCCTGTACAGGTCTGCTTCCTGGCGGCCTGGCACTCGGGGCAATGGGCACAGCTCCATGTGGGGAAGTGACTGTGGCCTCTGCCCAGTTCTTCAAAGGCAGACTCTCCCTGAGGGCAGGGCTTGGCCAAGCCAGCAAAAGCACCTGAGCGGGGCTGAGGTCAGACCCACTAACCCACTAACAGGGCTGGGCTGCAGTTGACGTGACCGGGCCATACCAGGGAGACGGTGGGCACCCTCAAGGGTGCCAGGGAGAGCCTGCTCTCCCCAATTCCTTAGCACCAAGGCCGGCGGGGGTTGGGGGTAATGGGCAGAACCTAGGGGCCCCAGCAGGCGCGGGGGGAGGGACAGCTGAGGAGTCTTGAGGTGGCCTATCCAAGGTTCCAGGAGCTGACAGGGGGCACGCCCCACCCAGCTGTCCAGTCACTGCCAAGGCTGCAATTCCAGGTACAGGGGTGCACCTGTGGAGCCCTGTGGGCTTTTTCAGAAGGCGGAGTAACAGTGGGCACTGCACCCTAGGCAGCAATGGGAGGTTGCGGGCAGCAGCAGGCTATCCCGGGCCCTGGGGCTCCACCTGCCGAGAAAGCTGGGGGAGGTCCCCTTGCTCAGTGCCCGGGTGGCAGGGACCCACTTGACACACCTCCCTTCAAGCCAGGACCAGCATCTCCCGGGGAGGCCACTCCCAGGTCGCAGCAGGTCACCGGCAGCCCTGTCTGTGGTGTGAGCTCTGTGGACCCACCCAGCAGAGGAGCAGGGTTGGGTGCTGTCAACACACAGCTGCTGCAGGCTCTGCTCAGCTCTGCCTCAAGTCCAGCAGTCCAGACCCTCACACCGGCAGCCAGAGGCTCCTGGCGTAAGCCAGTCTGGAGAGTCCGGAGTCTGGAGAAAGCGGCAGAGGACGCCAGGTGTGGGGGCACGTGCAGAAACCCCTCTCTAGGCTGTGCCTCGGCATGGACTGTTCAGGCCTCACTTGGACCCACACAGAGCCAGAGGAGGTGCAGGGAGGGAGGGGCGCCCAGCCCTTCACAGCTCCCCCTCCAGGGTCTCTGCGAGCTTCTCCTCATCCACCTGCTGCCTCTGCTGCTGGATCCTGGCGTAGGAGATCGCGTCGCCCCTGGGGAGAGAGAGGCAGCGTCACGTGGAGCACCGGCCCCACACCCACGGCCCTCCTGTCCACTGCCTGGTTCCTGCCCTGCGACCCAGGTGTGACCCGCAGGCATTCTGATTTCCCCAGGGACATCTGCTGGGATGACAAAAGCCTGTCTTGTCGCCTCCGAGAGTGGCCCAGGCTGCCTGGGATACTGGGCTAGAAGGAACCAGCCTCAGTCTGGGCTCTGCAGGAGAGAGGGTGGCAACAGAATGCGATGCCCAGTGCAGATCTGGGAGGGGAAAGGCTCCCACGAGCCCTACATTTGCTATCCTTGCTGCAGGTCGTGACGGGGCGAGGCTGGGCCACGCGGAAGTGTTGTGAACCCTGTCTTCACCCACTAGAGCTGAACGCTGGATGCACTGATGAGTCACTGACGCCTCTGCCTCAGTCTCCACTGGCTTAAAGGGGCCACTCTCAGACCCTCCTCACTGAGGGACTTCATGGGGTGGGAAAGGAAAGCCCAGCCCAGGGTCTGGGCCTGGCAGACGCACTTTTTGCCCAGAGCGGAGAGTCCGTACAGCACCCCTGTGGCAAAGGCGATGGCGTTGCCCAGCAGCGTGGTCAGGGTCAGGTTGATAACGATGGGAACGACCGCCATCCTGGGGGAAAGCAGAGGTCAAAGGGGCAGTCCTACCCCACGGCCCCACATCCTTCCTGGCTTCCAGACTCGGCCCCACCCCCTTCCTAGACACCCAGGGCACAGGAAGGATCCCCCGAAATCAGCTGGGGCACAGCTTCAGAAAGCCCTTGAACAGCCCTGAACTTGTCTGTAAAACTGTTCCATTCTGGGAACAGAATCCAAAGCTTTCATCAGACTCTGAAGAGGTCTGTGATCCCAAAAAGTGCTAAACGGTCACGAGATGGTCCAGCACCCTCGCTGTGAGAAAAACTGTCCAGAGAGAGGCGGTGACAGAGGATCTGGCTTCCCATCCAGGCCCTGCTAGCTTCGTGGGCAACTCACTCAGTCTCCACGGGGGAGAGGGGATCAAACCTTGCCTGAGGTCAGGCATGTTAACTACAGCTGAACACCACAGGCACTAAATAAATGCTCTGAGTTACAGTGTATCACTAGCCACATCTCCACAAGTGAGGTCTCCAGAATTCTGCATGGAACACAGGGTCTCATCATCAGAGGGCTGCAGGCTGCAGGGTCTGCAGGGTCTGTGGGGTCGGCCCAGAGTTTGTTGCAGTTTGGTGCCACCTGGTGGCAGGGTCCACTCGGGCCGAAGCATCTCCGGGGCTGATTCTCCATCCTGGCTGGAATTTCCAGACCAGCAGCAATCCCTGGGCTAACTGGGCCAGGAGAATACCTGCAGCCTGAAGACCAACGCTCTGTCCTGTCGCCTCCCCAGAGGAGGCCGCCTGTGCGGGAGGATGAGACTCATAGCCAACTGCATTCTACCTGAATTCCATTCTTGTAGACATGTGGTTGTGAGATTTTTCTGTCATTAAAAAATTTCAATAAAATAATAGAAATTCAAAGAAAAAGAAAGACCATGGCAGGGAATCTTCTGACAAAAACAAAATTAAAGGCAAATAAGAGGCTGCAAAAATAGTTGCAGGAAATACAAGCAAGGACCATGAAATCTTTAACGCAGAAAACGCGCTGAACTTGCTATGTAAAAACAGGTTAAAAAGTCAACTCGAAAATTTCAAGTAAGAAAATGCAATGAGAGCACATGGGGAAATATTTTTCCTCTTAAATAACAAATAGATAAATAGAAATGTGAAGCAGTGTGCAGCCCCAGGCATGGAGCAGGGGCGCGAGAGACTCAAGTGACCTCTTTGGAAAGCAATGTAGCCACACGTCTTATAATACTTTTAATGATCAGATTCTTTGACCCAATAATTCCACACCTGAAAACAGATCTTAAGGAAATCATCATAAACACAGAAAAAGTCTTAGCAGATAGATGTTTATCACAGTTCGATTTACACCAGTTAAGAAATTAAGAAAAGCATGATACAGCCAGCTGAGCGAATATTCCTATATTAAAAGTAATGTTATAAAGTCTGTGGTGATGTTAAAATGCTTATGTCATGACACTAAGTGAAAAAAGCAGGATACAAACTTATTCATAATGGTGATAACTGTATTAAAAGCAGGCTTTTAAAAAATGCCCACAGACAGGAAGCACACACATCAGAAGATTAGGAGGCAGCCAGCTTCAAGTAACACTGTTCTATTTTCCAAATTATTGTTAATGAATTTATATTATGGCTAGCATTTTTAAAGTACAGTTTTTTGAACCCCAAAGGACATGATACTGCGGAAGATGAGAACTTTGTGATCCTGTGTTCTTCGTGATTTAGAGAGCGCAGAAGATGGCTCAGAGCTAAGCACGTGGCTTGTGCTCTTACCATCAAAACTACTGAGCCTCTCTGAAGGGAAAGCAAGCTTGTGTCTCGACCTCTTTCAAAAGATAACCTAGACAATAATAAATACTGCTGCCGCCAGCCTCCTGTCCACCAGGGGCATTATTCTAGGAGCTTCCATGTATTAAACTTATCCTGAAATTAGTTCCATCTTATGACTCAGAGGAGATGTATTACAGATTGATTTCATTGTTAGAAATGGGAAAAACTTCAACAAGCACATTTAGAGGGCAACATTTTCTGCTCTGCAACCTGCTTCTCCCCTTTCACGTCAGGACACCTAGATCGACCCACTCTTCGGAAACACATCCTACAGACCTACTATCATCTGGTTAACAACACCACTTTGGTCCATCTGGATGGACCAAAGTTCCAGACGCTTCCCTTTTCCTCAGCTGCACGGAATGCTGCCACACACGCTCATAAACCTCTGAACCCGCCAGTGACTGCAGCACAGCGACAGCTGAGTTCCCAGTGCAGAACCACTGGGGCAGGTCCGGCAGCTATCAGCAATCACTGTGCACAAAGGCCAGCCCAGTCTACACTTCCACAGATAGGAAACGCGTACACTGCCCACCCTCACCTGACCTTTGGGTCACATTTTGTCAGTGGGGTTTTGGGGAATGTGTCACGGGACCCTGCCCGGCAGCCCCTCACCCGCAGTAGAAGACAGCCTTCTGCCAGGAACGCAGCCGGTCCACCTTCTCCGCCACCGTGTTTGCAAACTCGATGAACTGGCAGCAGAAGGGCGCCTCGCACAGCAACAAGATGAAGGCATTCATGCTGCAGGGAGCAGGGCAGGGGAAAAGCAGCGACTGACAATCCCAGGGGAGGGACTGTCACAGTGCCAGTGCCACATGAATGCCACCTCCCTCGCCCTCCTGCCCCTGGGAAGGTGCCTGGCTGCTCCAGGGCACCTGCTTGTACCCCCCAAAGAGCCTCTGCTGAAGACTCCAGCACTCCCCAGCTGCTCCTGCACACCCATCTCCCCAGCTGAACTCAACACTCCCAGAGGGAAGCCCCTGGGCTTCTGCTTCCCTTTATCCTCCTCCTGTGTGAGACGGAGGAAAGAGGACCCCCACATCATGGCATTGCTGTAAGGCTGAGGCAGGTTGCCCACAGATGGCGCACCTGGCAGCTCTGTCTGCTGTTAAGTCATATCGCCACGGCCACCAGCATCCATCAGTGGCATCAGCACCAGGAAGGCTGCCTCACCAGGGAGGCAGAGAGCTGGAGCCAGGCAGTCTCAAAACTGCCACAGAGGGCTGCCCACACACTCAATGCCACCAGCCCCAGGCCCAGGGACACCCAGGGGAAGCCCATGCTGGAAGAACTTTAACAAGTCCTTGCATCCGGCCCCGTGTTTGGGGTGGGAACAGCTAAGCCACTGGTGACAGAGAGTGTCTGCCGTGGTCTTGGTATTCTCAATGTGTGGGTAACAGTTACCAGACACTGAGCCAGGCCCTTCTATCTGTCCCCAAGCCTGGGAGAAAAGTGCCATCACTACGCATGTGTAACAGAAATGCAGCTCATGACACCCCAGAGCCACCCCAAGCCCAGGGCAGAGACTCTCTTCACAACTCTTAACCACTGCACCCAGCCCCAGGCCTCCCACACACCAGGCCTTCAGGCATCGACTCACTGTGCTGGGCCAGCCCTTCCACTGCAAACTCGGCCACGCTCCAACGCCATCCCGAGGCTGGGCCCAGCGCCTGTCCTCTGTCCATCCCCATTGCTATCCACCATTGGCAAACACAGGCATTGGTGACACCACAACAGCAGGCCCCCGAGGCTCTCCACTGGCCACAGGTCACTGAGGACGGGACCTGAATCTCGTCCATCTCTGCGCCCCTCAAGACCAAGCCCCGCGAGGACACTCATAAATTCCTGGCACATGGCCACTTCTCATGTGCCCCGAACTGCGCAGACCTGCCCACACCACACCTTCCCTTCCGATGGGACGGCGCCGCCTGGCAGGAGGTGGGCATGGAACGCACGTGAGGGTGTTCTGACCACAGGTTCCCATGACCACTCTGACCCACCTCTCCCATCCATCTTTGGCACGGCCCCAGGCTAGAGCGCCCTCTCCCAGTGGACCCTCCAACCCCGTCCTCAGCCAGCCCCAACAAATGGCCTTCCCCACCCCCATCCTGGGAGCTCCCAGAGGGCGAGGGCCCCAGCATAGTGGACTTGGCATCTGCAGTCTCAGTGGATGCTCCAGAAATGTCTGGAGCACTGGATGGCCTCAGCCCTGCACTGGATGAAGGCTGGGGTGGGCATTCCCCAAACCCTGTCCTCTCATTAGGAAACCGAACATGGTGGGGGTAGGAAGCAGGAGAAGACCCATGCTGTGGCCAGAAACCCACGCGCCCTGAGGTGCTCAGGCCGGAGCCAATAACCATGGCAACCTCAAGGACGCCAGCTCCCACAGCCCCTGCCTCTCCTCCACCCCGGGGGGGCGCCCCACAGACCCCCGACCAGTGGGACTCCCGGGGCGCGACAGCCATGCACTACTCACATCATCCACACGCCGGCCGCAATGTTCAGAGGGTGGATGGTGATGCAGTTGAAGAGGCCAGAGATTGCACAAGCTTCAAACAAGAGACACGGCAGAAGTCAGTGGGAGGCAGGCAGAGCCCGCTGGCATGGTGGCCTGGGGAGATGACTGGAAAGCACCAGAGTCCCTGCGGATGCGCAGCACACAGTTCTCACGGCACCCAGAAGCCTGCCCTCTATCATCTGAGACAGGTGGGGAGATGCAAAGTGGTGCTGTGGCTCGACCCAGGCCCCAGAGCAAGGTGGCAGCAAGGTGGCAAGTGGATCTCACAGCTGGCCGGCTCTGGGCGCTGGGAAGGCTATGAGAGCATCTCACCCTCTCTCCACTCCAGGGCTCAGAGGAACTGACCCTTTGACCCCAGCTGCATCAGTACGCACTTCAAAGGGAGGTTAGGATTAAAGAAGGATTAAAGAGAGAATGTCCCTTAAGGATTCAGGCCAGTGCTCCCCCGAGACTCAGCCTTCAGTAAGGGTAACACAAGAAGTCCTCTGACTCAGAAAATATGGCTTGGATTTTGGTTGGGACAAGGGATGCCTCTCTCAGAACAGAGATGGAAACCAGGTAAGACCGGGCGGCAGCGCCAGCTCTGACTTCCTCGCCAGCCCAGCACCGCTGCTTGCTGTCTTCATCTTCCTAGGCCCACTTTCCCTCTTGCACATGAGCAAGTCCCACATCCCAGGAAACCCACCACTGAAATGCCGTGAGGCCAGGAGGGGAAGGGGGCGTCTTCCTGCACCCCAGAACGTGGCTTCTCTGATGCCCAGATGTGCAGCCTTGAACCCCGCCTCCCAGCTGCACCTCATCAGCCGGGTCTCTTGCACCCAACTCCCTCTTGTAGCCACAGCCTGCAGCCCAGCTTCACCAGGAACTCCAGGAGCCTTCAAAGTTGGTCCAAAGAGCTGGCTGCTGGGCAGAGAGCAAGCCCAGGCCATTGCTGGGATGGGGGCCTTGGAGGCAGCAATTAGCAACCAGCTCATTAAAATTGCAGAAGTTCCTCTGCAACCGATCCCTCCACCCGGGGCTGGAATTCTGCTGTTTTCCATTCTCCCAGGTAACCTTATGCAGACAGCGGGAAGGACGCCAGATCAAGTGAGCCGAGCTGCAGTGCTGTGTAGGCCCCCAGGGTCTCCTTCTAAAACAAAGGAGTCAAGCGCTGCACTTATTCTAGGCACAACCTTCGACATCTGCCTCACACAGCAAGGTGTTCCAGAACCACAGGTGCACAAGGGCCTGGCTGCCCCAGCAGAGTGCCTGAAGGGCGACACAGCTTCCTGTCTCTCTGCTGTGCCTGGCCTCACCTGACAGCTGGGCTGTGCTTCCTGCTGCAGTCAGCATTTGGCCTCTAGCTCCAACCCTATCCCAGCTGTGCCACCCACAGCCAGCCTTGGGAGAGGACCAGGCCTCAACCCAGACCAGCAGGCTCCAGCCAGGAATCCTTTAGCAATAAAGGGCTGGAGGATGTCCACTCAGGGGCCTCAATGCTGATATCTTCCACGTGAAGGGGCGGTCACCATGCAATCCTGTCCCCTCCCAAGGTATCACCTCCAGATGCCCTTAGGACTCAGGGGAGACCCTCTCCAGCTCCTCTCTCTGAGCCACCAACCCTGGGGGAGGACAACCTTACCCCAAGGACCAGCCAGGCATACAACCCTTGTCTGAATTCCTGCTGCATCTCTCAAACCCCCTGCATTTTTGTCTTCTCCCCTATAATACAGTGTTTGATATTCACATAACCATGCCCCCCAAAATCTGCAGATGCGACTGACAGTTCAGGGCAATGCCACAGGTTTCTCCCGAAGCTTCATGTGCAGGTCCAACGGAGCCCCAGGAACTCCTGGCACAGGCACAGGGACCTCACTGTGAGAGGCCCAGAACTGAGGAAGACTCCAGGGCTAATCTGGGAGTCGGCAGGGCCACTGACCAAAAAGGAAGGAGGTGGTGGCCTACAGGCCGCAGTCAGGACCTCTCCTTTCTCACCACTGACCATGTCACCCCCTCTGCCCTGCCCACCCTCATCTGCGGGGAAAACAGCTAACCAGTCATGAGAGGACCGGATCCAACGCCTAACTTCAAGCCCACGAGTCTCTCCTACAAAGTCAAAAGCGTGCTTGCTCTGAACAGCAGTGACAAACTCAGGGTCTTTTTGTGATATGGGGGTAGGGCCTTACCTACGGTATCCAGCTGCCTCTGGATAGGGCATCTAGTGAGGGCAGCACACTCCTAGCCCCGCACCCTCCCACCTCAACCTCCCTCCACCCTCAACGTTCTTCCACCCTCCACCCACCTGGAAAGGCTGTGGAACCCAAGGTGACCCTGAAAAGATGGTCCTTCTGGCAGGAGAGCTGATGGGGTCTGCCCTGCCCAGGCCCAGATCTAGCCCTCTGTGCCAGGCAGGCCCTGTTTAAACCCTGCAGATGTCCTCGACAGACATTCTCTAAGACCTTGCCCAGTCCAGTAATTCACAAGGTTGAGGGCAGACAGGAAAGGAAAGCATATCATTCAGACAGACTTATATTTTCCTGAAAGGCCAGCTGTATGGCCTCCATTCACTCCTGGAGCAGACCTGCCTCCCTCTTTATCCTTTCCTGGCTGCACTAAGAGCCTGGCTTCCCTGGGGGTCTGAGGTCAGGGTCTGTGTCTGGGATAGGGCAGAGAAGGGGAGGATGCCAGTCACAGGCTAGCTAAGGCAGCAGCAACCGGGGAGAGACCTGACAGCAGACAGAGGACCCAGGGAGAGGCCAGGCCCTCAGCTCACTGCCCCACCGTCCCCCGGGGCCACCTGTGTTCTGACACCACCTGACCCTGAGCAAACTCCCGCCCAGGGGCTTCCAGCCACAAATCTAGCCAGCCATGCACCAGCCGGCTTATAAACAATCCTAGCCCAAAGGCTAGCAACGTGGCTGCCGTCACCTACGCTCAAGTCAACAGCTGACCTTTACTACGGGCCAGGTGGGCATGCGCCCCGTAAGCATCACTGAAAAGACAAACGAAAGGGGTGAGGGGAGGGGCTCAGTCACGTGCCCCGGGCCGGCGGGCCCCGCCCCCCCCGCCGTGGCCCCCTCTCCCCCTGCCCTGGAGTTTCTGGTCCCTCCCGGAATGTTCCCAGAAGCACCAGCCCAGCCCGTGGTACCGAGGTGCCCAGGCCCGAGCCGGTAGCCATGGGAACCCCAGGACGCCGGCTCCCGGCGGCCCCGCCACTCCTCCGCCCCGGGAGACGCCCGGCAGACCCCCGATCCCAGCGGGTCCTTCCCTTGGGGTCGCGCGGGGCGGGGCAGGGCGCGCATGCGCGGCGGGGCCGGCCCCTTTCCCGAGCGGGTACTCACAGACGGCCCCCAGCACCCCCGACAGGCGACACAGCCAGCGGTACCACCACGTCATGCCCTCTTCCTGCGCGGGCGGCGCGGAGCTGGCAGACGCCGCCGCCGCCCCGCCCGAGCCGCTCATGATGCGACCGTCCGGCGCAGCTCACAGCCCTCACAAAGGGATCGCTAGCCGGTCGCGTCCGAGCCGGCGCGCTGCCTTGTGGGAGAGACAGCATATTAGCATAGGAGGCGGGGCTGCAGGCTTTACAGCGAGATGCTCCTGAGGAGACGCGGGTGCTCATTAGCATAGGGGGCGGGCCCCGCAGGCTGGGGCTTAGCGCTGGCTAGTTAACGTACGGGGCGGGGCTCGCAGGCAGCAGAGAGGTGTGCCTGAGGGGGCGGGCACATTAGCATAGGGGGAGGGGGCCAGCAGGCTGCGGCCTTGGGCTCTCGAAGGGAGGGGGCGCTCATTAGCATAGGGGGCGAGGTTTGCCCGAGTGGGCGGGCTCATATTAGCATAGTAGGCGGGGTTTGGTGGCGCGCGGACACCCTAGTGGTCAAAGCCTCAGACCGGGACAGACGGGTGGGGCTTTGCAGGGAGCTGGCAAATAAGCCAGCCTCGTAGCGCAATCCTGATAGGTTTTTCTCCCTGGATAGGAAGGAGTTAGCTAGAGGTGTCCAGGGGCTTGCTTAGATCAGATAGAGCCAACCGCTGCCGGCGAATCCCTGCCTTGCCATGGGATGGGTTTTCAAGCCAGGTCTGGACAGCTTGCTTATATGAAAAAAACGCCAGTCAGGCTGTATGTTTTATTTATTGGTACGCGAGGAAATGGTGGCTGCCTTTCCAAAGTCCCCACCTCCAACCTCCTTGCCTTTTGGACATTGGAGAGGACTCTCAAGTAGATCTCTAAGATTGGAGAAAGTTAGAATTGGAAA
Organism: Cacajao melanocephalus; assembly: GCA_963573385.1. Classification (NCBI taxonomy): domain Eukaryota; kingdom Metazoa; phylum Chordata; class Mammalia; order Primates; family Pitheciidae; genus Cacajao; species Cacajao melanocephalus. Next base: position 12,273 of record CAUYLG010024390.1, on the reverse strand, counting down.
GCACTGAGACAAGAGGTCAACCCTCCAGGGCTGGCCAGACACATAACAGATGTTCAACGACCGTCAGGTTCCTTCCTTTCCCTTCCAGGACTGAGGGTCCTGCTCTGGCACCCAAGATTGGAGGGTCCAGTACTGGCCCCGCAGGCTGGCCTTTGCCTTCAGGAAGCCCTCGCTGAACTCCATCTCAGCCTGGCTGCTCTCTGACTCCCAGTAGAGCACCTGCTGCCCACGGAATGTTGTGGTCCTCAAGCTGTGGATGTCCCGGATCTGAGGGAAAACGGGCAGCCCAGAAGGACCAGTCACAAGTGATAATTAGCATTCACGGAAGCCTTAATGTGCAAGGGCTCGTACATTCAGGATCACATTTAATGCTCACAAAGCCCTACTAGGAGGACACTATGACTCTACCCAGGAAACCAAGGTTCAGGGAAGTTACATCACTTCCCCAAGGACACATAGTCAGGATGCCAGAGCAGAGGCCAGGCTGCCTCCTCTGGGAAAGCTGATACTCTGCAGAACAGTTCTCCCAGGACACACGAAACCTTGGGGAGGGTGCGGGGTGCTCTTTTGTCCAAGTTACATCAGCCTGTAAAATTATGCTTCAGTCCTGGGTTAGCTGTCGGTCTACATTGGGAAAGGTCTTTACTATTTCTTTTTTTGAGATGGATTCTCGCTCTGTCCCCCAGGCTGGAGTGCAGTGGCCCTATGTGGCCTCACTGCAACCTCCGCCTCCCAGGTTCAAGTGATTCTCATGCCTCAGCCTCCCCAGTAGCTGGGATTACAGGCACATGCCACCACCCCCCTGCTACTTTTTGTATTTTTAGTAGAGATGGGATTTCATCATGTTGGCCAGGCTGGTCTCGAACTCCTGACCTCAAGTGATCTGCCCTCCTCGGCCTCCCAAAGTGCTGGGATTACAGATATGAACCACTATTTTACTATTACAGGTAGCTCAAAACACATTTCTTGGTGAATATGTGGAGGAAGCTCTCTTCTCCCATTCTTCCACTAACGATTTTGAGGGTTTTAGTCTGAAATAAACTGAAAGGGGACCCCTAGCCCTGCGCCCCCTAGGGAAAGCTGTCCAGAATCACAGCACAAGTCCCCATGCTGGGTCTCACCGAGATATAGCTGTCATTAGCTCCCTCGGTCCCAGTGCCCATGTCAGCGGCCAGGGCATGGATGGCAATCCGGGCGTGCGGAGCCACATTGATGAAGAGCCGGCAGCCCCCTGCCTTCCTTGTGGCTGGACTCAGTGAGGGGCTCACGATTTCACCCCGAGGCCCAAAGAGCTGCATGTCACATTCTGCAGGGGAAGCAGGTGGGACATAAGGACATAGGAACCCAGACTGACCACTGGTGCCAGAGGCCAGGACAACTCACAGCCAGGGAGCAGTGCAGGGCAGCATGGCACTGTGGTCAATATAGGGGTTCCCAGGCAAACCTAGCTGAGCCCAGTGACCTTAGACAAAGGCTAAATGTTCTGGGCTCCCGTTCCCTCCTCTGTAACTGAAGAAAACAACGGCATGCACTGAGCAGGGTGGTCTTTAGGACTCAATGACATCATACGTGCAGGAGTGTTTAACACTGAACCTGGCACCAAGGATAGGCTCCACCCATGTTGGCCACTGCTGCTCCTCCAAGCGCACTGGAGCCCCCACCTGCCTATACCTGCATCTCTTTCAAGGTAGGTGGCTGTGTGGGCTGGGCCAGGCTGGGAAGTGAGAAGCAGTGTGAACGGTGACAGTGGGCTCGTGGCCTTTCAGCAGGGCCCAGCAGTGCCTGTACACTGAGGCACATGCACAGCTTTCTGCCCGGGCAGGTGCTGGAGCAGGGAGGCGGCACACTAGGTCCCCGCAGAGGCTAAGGCCTGTTGCCGCTAAGCCCCTGACACCTGGGCGAGCCAAGGAACCTCTGGAACTGGCTAGGAAAGCCAACCTGGGCCAGCTCACACTGTTGGAAGACGGCAAGCCCCCCAGGGCACCTGAGAGGACTATCAGAGGGTATTGAGGGAGCCATGGGCAAGGCAGGGGTCCTTGAGGTGCCATCCTCTCCTGAGGTGTGCTTGTGTATGCTCACGCCAGTGCCCCGGAACAGGGCTGAGGGACAGTGGCTCCCACAAAAACCCTAAAGGGCCTTGAAAGGCTGGCGGGCTGGAAGCGGGGTGGGTGCATATGCGGCAAGTGGCCCAAGGGACCAACTGAGGATGTGGACCATGTCCCACATCCGTCTCTCTTGCTGCAAGGTCCCAAAGAGGAGGGATGTAGCACTCATCCTGTGACTCTCCCTGGCATGTGCACACTGACACTGGCCAACCCCACGTCCTTCCATCTCAGTCGGCTCCCTCCATATCTTTCCACTGCCCCACTGGCACTGGCCCCATCCCCAGCAGCACCCACTCAGCCTCCCTGCCAGGACCAGAGCACCCAGAGGAGGTGGAGAAGGCCTGGGCATACCTCTGTAGAAGGTTTCCGGGGCAGGCTGGCTCTCGTACCGCAGCAGCACCCCGCCTCCCGGCCGCCCGCATCGCTGCCTCACCACCAGCGTGTTGGTCTTGGAGCTGAACGTCACGCCCAACAGCTTCCTGCACATCTTCCTCCAGGTGAGCCGGCCCCAAAGCAGCAACATCTCCCCTAAGAAGCGGCAGGGCGGTGAGGGTCCAGCGCTCCCACGCCTGGCCAGCAGAGGAGTGGCTCCAGGGTAGACTGAGCTGAGTTCAAGTCCCGCCTCTCCCACTGCTGGCCATGTGACTCTAAGTAACTGGGCACGTTACTTAATCTCTCCCAGCCTCAGTTTCCTCGTCTGTAAAATGCAGATCATCATGCTCCAGTCATGAGATGGGATGCAAACTAAAGGTGAGAATGCACGTGGGGCCCCTGCCAGCATCGTGCTGGCTCCTGGCAGGGCCCGTCACTGGCAGCATTGCTTGTGTGGCCCTAGACATACCTGCACTGCAGTTGAGAGAGCTCTCAAGGACACGGAGGGTTACCACCTCCCCGAGGGGCCGCCCAATGGCCACTGCACAGTCTGCCTGCCTTGGGCCTCGCATGTCAATGGTTCCTGTTGGCTCAAGGAGCTGCCTGCCACAGGCACCTGAAAAGGGAGCAGGAGGCAGGTAAGCAGCGCTTCCGGGATTCGCAGCAGGGCAGGCTCCCGGGCTTCCTAGCTGAGGAAGGAGACCAGGAGGCAGGGGTGGACCCTGTCCTCCACGGCCCAGCTGGAAGCCTTCTCAGGACAGGGACAGGGGCTGCATGGGTCAGAGCGTCACCTTCAGGGCACAGAGCTGCTTCCAGACGCTCCGGCAAGAAGGGCACCTGCAGAGCAGCCCAGAGGCCAGGGGGCTCACAAGCTGGGGCCCTAACTTCAAGTTACTTCACCTTGATAGTAGAAAAAGGGAGGTTCTGTGCCTGTAATCCCAGCACTTTGGGAGGCCGAGGCTGGCAGATCATGAGGTCAGGAGTTCAAGAGCAGCCTGACCCACACGGTGAAATCCCATCTCTACTAAAAATACAAAAATTAGCTGGGTGTGGTGATGCGCACCTGTAATCCCAGCTACTCAGGAGGCTGAGGCAGGAGAATCACTTGAACCCAGGAGGCAGAGGTTGCAGTGAGCCAAGATCACACTACTACACTCCAACCTGGGGGATAGAGGGAGACTTTGTCTCCAAAAAAATTTTTTAAAAATGGTGGGGAGGTTCTGCTTTGCCAGAAAGGAAGAGGGCCAGCCCTGATCCTGGGACCACAAGCAGGCATCCCAAGGACCAAGCGCTTGTGCCAGTCCCTCCCAAAGGGAAGGACTGCCCACCCATCCCGCAGCAGCCGCCCGACAGGAAGGAGGACAGGACATAACTGGACTGTGCTGGGCTTTCCTGGCGCCCGGGCAGGAGCCGCCAAGGCTGGGGAGCCAGGGAGAAGGGCAGGGCCTGGGTCTGGGACCACTCCAGGGAAGCACCAGCAGGGGTGGCTGTGGTCTGTCCTGGAGCAGTGGCTTCTTCGTGGGGCACCAGGCTGGGCGTCCCCTGTCCCGCACAGGGCCCAGCCCAGCAGCCACGCACAGTCACCGGCTTGGGCAAGTGCTGGCAGAAGTCTGTCGGCACAGGTGCCTGGGCCTGGGGTCCGAGGCAGGTGTCACGCCGGCGCTGGATGCCATCCCCACAGGAAACAGAGCACTGCCGGGAGAGGGGAGGAGGAGTCATGTCTGACCCTGCCAGAAGGTGACAAGGACAGTGGTAACCTCAGGCCAGGAGTGATCCAGCATAATCTTTGTACAAGCTAGAAGGCAGTGTCTCCATTCTGCAGATGAGAAAACTGAGGCTCAGAGAGGGTGCCTGGTGTGGGTCATGTAGGCGGGAGGAGCCAGAAGGGAAGCCTGGGCTGCTGTCACCCTCGTGGCCTCTGTGTCTCTCAAGCCTTAGAGCAAGCAGGCCTGCGGGGCTGTGGGCTCATCTCTCTGCTGTGCCTCTGTGCCCCTCCACACCATGAGCGAGCCCCGCTAGGGGGGAGCCCGAGCCCCATTTACCCTTGTCTTTCCTGCCCTGCAGGGAGCATGGCACAGCTGGCATTCCCTCATCCGTGTGGAGCTGAGTGGCCTGCGCTTCATCTTCCAGCGTCCCCAAACCCCAGGGCCTCTTACGCCCATCCCACAGGTCTCTAGGCCTCTGTCTCTCTGCCTCTAGGTGCCTCTCCCCAACAGGCCCCAGCTCTCTTCTTCCTTTCAGGGGACACATGAGCCAATACCCCTTAGACTCCCCCACACGAGGAGCCACAGCTGATGCCTGCCCCAGCCCCACAGGGAGTCCGAGCGCCCGCTGTGCTCACCTCCGTCCAGTCTTCGACATGCCAGCGGTACGTACAATCAGCGGTGAGACAGGGGACGCTGGCCTGGGGCCGCACGAGCGCCGCACAGGCCGCCTCGTCCACCTCCACGTCCTGGGCTCGGTCAAGCTGCACACAGGCCACCGAGCGTCTAGAAGTGCCAAGGCCACAGCTGGCTGAGCATGGGCCAAGGGACATGACTTTCCACCTGCAGGAAGAGAAGACCCCAGAGAGAGGCTGGGCCTCCCCAGAGACGGTACTGCCCCGCGAGGGCCCCTCTCTACCCTCATGTCCCTGGACACCTGCCTAGACAGCTTCCGTGGCCAGGCAAGATAGGAAGCACAGCCACTGAGCCCCTCCTGTCTGGGGCCAGGGCTCGGGGCCACGGCAGAGCTACCAAAAGGCCGGGCACAGAGTCTCATGCCTGTAATCCCAGCACTTTGGGAGGCCAAGGCGAGTGGATCACAAGGTCAGGAGTTCAAGACCAGCCTGGCCAACGTGGTGAAACCCCATCTCTACTAAAAATACAAAAATTAGCCAGGCGTGGTGGCACATGCCTATTGTCCCAGCTACTCCGGAAGCTGAGGTAGGAGAATCGCTTGAACCCAGGAGGTGGAGGTTGCAGAGAGCTGAGGTCACCCCATTGCACTCTAGCCTGGGCTACAAGAGTCTCAAAAAGAAAGAGACCTCTTTTTCCCTAATCACACATCCCCCTCTAGTTGTCTTTGTCACAGAACACCTGTCAGCACCCCAGGGGCTGCCTATGGATCCAAGTAACAGCAACAGGAAGCGAGCCCCTGAGTAATGCGAGACAGATGTCAACACCCCATGTTCTGTAAGGGAAGGCCGAGGACCTTAACACTGACCGAGTCGATTGGTAATCATTGAATAAAGAATTATGGCCCATATTCTTCAGAGCCCGGACATGAACCCCAGCAGCCTGCACAGGAGCTGGGGTCTTCATCGTGATCCTGCGCCCCCCTATGACCCTGCAGCGCTGCCTCTTGGGCCCATGCCTTCTGTGGCCTGGCACTAGTCTACATGACACTGGGAGGTGGCAGTGAACCAAACCAGACCCCGCCTCCTCTCGGAGCACAGATCGTTCTCCACTTGGGAACCACCAGCATGAGGGCTGAACGCTGTGTTGCCCTCGGGGCTATTGTGTGCGTGGCAAGAATTTTATATTTTATTTTAAGGGTTTTTTTTTTTTTTTTTGAGGCACAGTCTCGCCCTGTCACCCAGGGTGAGGAGGGCAGTGGTGCGATCACAACTCACTGCAGCCTCGGCCTCCAGGGTTCAAGCCATCCTCTCACTTCAGCCTCCCAAGTAGCTGGGACTACAGGCATGTGCCATCATGCCTGGATAATTTTTGTATTTTTTGTAAAGACAGCGTTTTGCCATGTTGGCCAGGCTGTTCTGGAGCTCCTGATCTCAGGTGATCCACCCGCCTCAGCCTCCCATAGTGCTGGGATTACAGGCGTGAGCCACCACGCCCGGCCCCATGTTGAGGGATGGGGTTTCACTATGTTGCCCAGGCTGGTCTAGAACTCCTGGGTTCGGCTGGGCGTGGTGGCTCACGCCTGTAATCCAAGCACTTTGGAGGCCAAGGCAGGCAGATCACCTGAGGTTGGGAGTTCAAGACCAGCCTCACCAACATGGTGAAACCCTGTCTTTTTAAATAAATAAATAAATAAATAAAATTTTAAAAATAAATAAATAAATAAAAAACTCCTGGGCTCGAGCAATCCTCCCACCTCGGCCTCCCAAAGTGCCAAGCAGAGTCACAGGAGGGATGAGCGTGTTGTTCTGGACTAGTGCTCAGGGAGGGCTCTGGGCCACTCTGGAGTTGTGGTGTCTGAGCTGAGCCTTGGGGAGGGACATCCAGGGCCTCGGGGCATCCACAGAAGACTTCAGGCAGCGGGAGCCAGCACAGAAGCCCTAAGTCAGGAGGATCTCTAGAATATTCTAGGACAGTGAGGCCACGGTGGCTACAGCAACGTCAAAGGGATAGCCAGAGCTCATGTGGTATGCGCCTGCATCCCAGCTATGCAGGAGGCTGAAGCAGGAGGATCACTTGAGCCCAGGAGTTCAAGTCCAGACTGGGCAACATAGTGAGACCCCATCTCTAAAAAAATATGAGGGGCGGCTCAGTGGCCCAAGAGGCGGTCTATAGAGAACAGGGCTGCCTGGCAGGCTGTGCCAGGTCTGGGAGGTGAAGTTTAAGCAACATGCAGGCAGGGTACAGTGTGAAAAACCCTGCAATTCCCACGAAATCCCAGATCATCTCTGAACGTGATGTAGAAAAATGAATGGGGCACACAGCTGAGGGACTTTAGCATAGGCAGAGAAATCAGGACACAGTAGTGACATGGATGTTAAATGGTTACAAAGCTACAACATTTAAAACAATTCTTTTGGGCAAGGGAATAGCTAGAAAAAAAACCCACAGAAAGCAGAACCTGGCAGATCACTTGAGGTCAGGAGTTCAAGACCAGCCTGGCCAACACAGTGAAACCCTGTCTCTACTTAAAATACAAAATAATCCCAGCTACTCAGGAGACTGAGGCATGAAAATTGCCTGAACCCAAGAGGCAGAAGTTGCAGTGAGCTGAGATCGCACCACTGCACTCCAACCTGGGCAACAGACAAAAACTCCGTCTCAAAAAAAAAGAAAAGAAAAGAAAAAGAAAAAAACCTGGTAGAAAGCCTAGACATACATTCTAATATACAGCAAGATGAGCAAGGAGCCACCTGGGGGAATCAGGGCTTATCCAACAGATGCTGGTTAACAATTTAGAAAAAAAAATCCCTTGGTCCCTACTTTGTAACATACTCCAAATAAATCACAGATTAGTACACGATTTACATTTAAGTAAAATCTTTTTTTTTTTTTTTTTTTAAACACATCTCTCTCACTCAGGCTGGAGTGCAGTGGTGATGCCATCTCTGCTGACTGCAGCCTTGACCTCCTAAGGCTCAGGTGAACCTGCCTCAACCTCCCAGGTAGCTGGGAGTACTGGCGTGCACCACCATGCCCAACTAAGTTTTGTAGTTATAGTAGAGCTGAGGTTTTGCCATGTTGCCCAGGCTGGTCTTGAACTCCTGGGCTCAAATGATCCACCCATCTCAGCCTCGTAAAGTGCTGGGATTACAAGCGTGAACTACCACTTCCAGCTTAAATTTAAGAGAAATCTTACCTGTAACTGGATTTTATTTAAAACCAGAGACTGGCCCGGTGCAATGGCTCACGCCTGTAATCCCAGCACTTTGGGAGGCTGAGGTAGGCAGATCTCCTGAGGTCAGGAGTTCAAGACCAGCCTGACCAATATGGTGAAACCCTGCCTCTACTAAAAATACAAAAATTAGCTGGGTATGGTGGTGGGTGCCTGTATTCCCAGCCACTCAGGAAGCTGAGACAGAAGAATTGTTTGAACCTGGGAAGTGGAGGTTGCAGTGAGCCGAGATCACACCACTGTACTCCAGCCTGGGTGACAGAGCAAGACGCCATCTCTAAATAAATAAAAGCAAGGAGACAAAAGAGTAAAGGAAGGAAACATAGCAGTAGGGTGCTATCTATGAAATCTGAGTGCTGGAACATTTATGTCTGTTACATTCTTTTCTGGATGTTTTTGTATGGTACAGAAAAGAATGTACTAAAAATGCAAACCTACAAAAAGAAACCATTAAAGAACTGTGAATGAGGTGGGTGACTGTTCATCCTTAACCACTGGGCTCTGGACCCCACAGACTAGAGCACGAAGCTGTTCCATGTCCCCGTGTGGCTGTGTGTGTCCCTGCGGGGACCTCCATCGCTCCCGTCTTCCACAGCGGAGAGCTGGTGCTCGCAGCCTCAGGTTCTCCTCAAATGCAGCCTCGTCTGTCCCCCCGGCCTCCCTATGCCACACCCTGCCCGCATGGTGCTGAAACTTCACCTCCCACCTAGGACAGCCCACCAGGGGGCCCTGTTCCCTACAGACTGGCTCTTGGGCCACCGGGCCACCTTTGTCTTGTTTTGTGTTCTTGAGACGGAATCTCGCTCTGTCACCCAGGCAAGAATGAGGTGGCACGATCTCAGCTCACTGTAACCTCTGCCTCCAGAGTTCAAGCAATTTTCCTGCCTCAGCCTCCCGAGCGGCTGGGATTACAGGTGCCCGGCATGACGCCCGGCTCATTTTTGTATCTTAGTAGAGATGGGGTTTCGCCATGTTGGCCAGACTGGCCTTGAGCTCCTGACCTCAGGTGATCTGCCCGCCTCGGCCTTCCACAGTGCTGGGATTACAGGCATGAGCCACCACGCCCAGCCCCGTCTTGATTTTTTAGAAGATGAGATCTCACTATGTTTCGCAGGTTGGACTTGCACTCAAGTGGTTCTCCTGATTCAGCTTTCCAAGTAGCTGGGATTACAGGTGCACACCACAGCACCCAGCCTGCCATCTGCACACCCCAGGAGCTGCCCTTCCCGTCACCGGCTGACTCCCCTAGGTGGGCAGGGCTCCAAGCTGCAGGCCTGCTGGGGTTCTGGGCGAGGCAGCCCCTGGCACTGGGTGCCCAACAGGATCTCCTCATCATCGTCCTCCCCATGGGCCCGGGCACAATACGGGATCCTCTGCATGACCCCTCCCCCACAGCTCACGCTGCAGACCGCCAGCTTGTACCGCCATCTGGAGCAAACTGGAGTCAGGGACGCCAAACAGCCCCAGGGCCTGTGAACCCAGGGGAGTCAGGTCTCTCCACCATTCCCCCAGACCAGGAAGAGACAGGAAGCTGGGAGGGGCCTGGAGAGGGTCTCCTTCTGGAGGCTCCCTTGTGTCCTCACTAAGAGGCTTGGCAGAGTGGACAGAACATTTGGACAAACCCATTTTACAGAAGGGAAAGGTGACGGCAAAGCACCAGTGTCGTATCCCAGAGACAGTGGGGGTAGGGTCCGGGCACCCAAGGGCTCTGCATGTCTGTCTCGAACAGTGATCCCAGCACCACCGCCCTGGAGCCCGCCCCGCCAGCCCTCCCCACCTCCCCGCCGCTGCGTTTGGCTGCATCGCACGCACTGAACCCCATCCACCAAACTGTATTCCCTCTCTGTCCTATTATTATCTGTCCCTCTTTCCCCGTGCATTTGCTCCAGGAGGTCAGGGACATCTGTCTGCCTTGTTCTCTGCTGCCCTGTGCCCTATCTCCAGGACAGCCCAGGGGCCTAGGCGCTCCATAAAGAGCAGGCCATGAAGAAATGCACCAGCAACCATGTGCGCCCGCAGCATACCATGTGATGCACTTTACACACATTGCTTCTAGCATGCATTTACACTCATTGCATTTAGCATGTACTTTACACGCATTTAATCCTTTCATTAAATGCCCCCAGTCTTCTGGGGGCACAGTATGTCCTGCTCCCACTGATGAGGACATTAAGAGTCAAAAGATTGGGCTTGGAGGTGAGGGAAGAGCCAGAATGCAGACCTAGAACCTCCCATCTCCTTGGGAAGGGGCCCACCTGGCGGGGCAGGGCTCTGGGCTGCAGTCTTCAAGTGGGCTGGGCCGGGGCTCTGGCCCACACTTGGAGTGAGGCAGGGGGACGGGGCGGCCACGGTCCAGCCTCACACAGCGCACAGCCAGCAGCACCCGCCCCCCTCCGCAGGTCACCGGGCATGGAGCCAAGGCTCGGGTCTCCCACCTGCAGGAAGAAGGCCAGCACTCTGTAGGAGGCCACACCCTAAGGCCAGACGTCCCCCGCAGTCTTGCTCCCCTCACTCACCGAGCAGGGCACGGGACAGCCTGGCAGACCTCCCACCGGCTCCTGGGCTTGCTTGCCAGGCCACACAGCTCCTCCTGGGCAGGCACCCTGAGGGCAGAGTCCATGCACAGGAAACGCAGCTCCATCAGGCCTGCATGGATGAAGCAGAGACCCGGAGCCCCAGGAGTCAGGCTCAGCAAGGACCACAACCTGGGCCCACTGGGCGGCTCTAGCACATGAGGCCTGCCTGGGTTTCAGTCCCGGCTCTGCCACTTACCAGCTGTGTGACCTCAGACAACTGACTTCACCCCTCTGAATCTTACATTAAAAAAGAAAAAAGATAATGGCATCTACCTTGCAGAGTCATTTATAATTATAAAAGGGGAGATAGAAAAGTGCCTGGCACATAGTAGATACTTGACAAATGGCAGCAATTATTGTTTATTGAGGGGCATTATAAGAATTGCAATATGGGCCAGGAGCGGTGGCTCACACCTGTAATCTCAGCACTTTGGGAGGCCGAGGCAGGTGGATCACAAGGTCAGGAGTTCAAGACCAGCCCAACCAACATGGTGAAACCGCGTCTCTACTAAAAATGTAAAAATTTGCCAGGTGTGGTGGCATGTGCCTGTAATCCCAGCTACTCAGGAGGCTGAGATGGGAGAATCACTTGAACCCAGGAGGTGGAGGTTGCAGTGAGCCGAGATTGCGCCATTGCACTCCAGCCTGGGTAATCCTAAGACTCCATTTCAAAATAATAATAATAATAATAATAATAATAATTACAATAGGAAAATCTCTTGTTGTGTCTATCACAATGATGTTATTAGGCCCAGTTTTCGCAAGTCTCTCCTTTAGGAATATCCTCAGAAGAAATAGGCCAGGCTCAGTGGCTCATGCCTATAATCCCAGCACTTTGGGAGGCCAAGGAGGGCAGATCACCTGAGGTCAGGAGTTCAAGACCAGCCTGGCCAACATAGTGAAACCCCATCTCTACCACAAAAAAGAAAAAAAAAAAAACACAAAAAATTAGCCAGGTGTGGTGGCACACACCTGGAGTCCTAGCCACTTGGGAGGCTGAGGCACAAGAATTGTTTGAACCTGGGAGGTGGAGGTTACAGTGAGCCAAGATCACACACTCCAGCCTGAGCGACAGAGTGAGACTCTGTCTCAAAAAAAAAAAAAAAAAAAAAAGAGAGAGAGAGAGAGAGAGAGCTCTCTTGGCTGGGCAAAGTGGCTCATGCCCGTAATCCCAGCAATTTGGGAGGCTGAGGCAGGAGGTGGGATGGCTTGAGCTCAGGAGATCAGGCTGGGCAACATAAGGAGTCCCCATCTCTGCCAAAAATAAAAAAATTAGCAGGATGTAGTAGCTACTCAGGAGGCTGAGGTGGGAGGATAGCTTCAGCCCAGGAGGTGAAGGTTGCAGTGAGCCAAGATTGCACCACTGCATTCCAATCTGGGTGACAGAGGAAGACCCTGTCTCATAAAAGAAATCTCTTTTTGGTCTCGGTTTTATTTATTTATTATTTATTTGTTTTGAGACGGAGTCTCACTCTGTTGCCAGGCTGGAGTGCAGTGGCATGATCTTGGCTCACTGCAACCTTCACCTCCTGGGTTCAAGCTATTCTCCTGCCTCAGCCTCCTGAGTAGCTGGGATTACTGGGGTGTGCCACCACAACCAGCTATTTTTGTATTTTTAATAGAGACAGGGTTTCACCATCTTGGCTAGG
>CAUYLG010024389.1:0-102709 GCA_963573385.1 Cacajao melanocephalus | reverse complement strand
TTGTAAATCCCATAAGTCCCATAATGTTGAAAATCATTTTTTTTTTTTTTTTTTTTTTTTTTGGAGAGAGTCTCGCTCTGTCACCCAGACTGGAGTGCAGTGGCATGATCTCGGCTCACTGCAACCTCCACCTCCCAGGTTCAAGTGATTCTCCTGCCTAAGCCTCCCTAGTAGCTGGGATTACAGGCTTGTGCCACCACACCCAGATAATTTCTGTATTTTTAGCAAAGACAAAGTTCCACTATGTTGGCCAGGCTGGTCTCAAACTCTTGACCTCAGGTGATCTGCCTGCTCCCAAAGTGCTGGGATTACAGGCACAAGCCACTGCGCCCGGCCATTGAATATCTTTTTTTTTTTTTTTTTGAGATGGAGTTTTCACTCTTGTTGCCCAGGCTGGAGTGCAGTGGCGTGATCTCGGCTCACTGCAACCTCTGCCTCCTGGGTTCAAGCGATTCTCTTACCTCAGCCTCCCAAGTAGCTGGGATTAGAGGCATGTGCCAAAATGCAGGCTAGTTTTTTGACTTTTAATAGAAATGGGGTTTCTCCATGTTGGTGAGGCTGGTCTCGAACACCCGACCTCAGGTAATCTACCTGCCTCAGCCTCCCAAAGTGCTGGGATTACAGACGTGAGCCACCGCACCTGGCCAAACATCTTTTTATGTGTTTATTGGCTGCTATTCATGTATTTTCTTTTGTGAAGGAGCTGATCAAATATTTTACCCATTTTATTTTTTCTGAGACAAGGTCTCAACTCTGTCACTCAAGGTGGAGTATAGTGGCACAATGACAGCTCACCACAGCCTCGACCTCCTGGGCAATTCTCCTGCCTCAGCCTCTAGAATAATAGGACTGCAGGGGCGCCACCACACCTGGCTAGTTTTTGTTTGTTTGTTTGTAGAAATGGTGTCTTGCTTTGTTGCCTAAGCTGGTCTTAAACTCCTGGGCCCAAGTGATCCTTTTACCTAGGTCATCCAAAGTGCTGGGATTACAGGCATGTGCCACCACACCTAGCCTGGCTTTAAAAAATCAGGCCTGTAATCCTAGCACTTTGGGAGGCCAAGGTGGGTGGATCACCTGAGGTCAGGAGCTGGAAACCAGCCTGGCCAATGTGGTGAAACCCCCTCTCTACTAAAAATAGAAAAAATAAATTAGCTAGGTGTTGTGGCAGGTGCCTGTAATCCCGGCTATTTTGGAGGCTGAGGCAGGAGAATTACTTGAACCCAGGAGGCAGAGGTTGCAGTGAGCTGAGATCACGCCACTGCACTCCAGCCTGGGTGAGAGTGAGATTCTGTCTCAAAAAATATATATATCTATATCTTGGCCAGGTATGGTGGCTCATGTCTATAATCCCAGCACTTTGGGAGGTTGAGGTGGGAGGATTACTTGAAGTCAGGAGTTTGAGACCAGCCTGGCCAACATGGTGAAACCCAGTCTCTACTAAAAATACAAAAATTAACCAGACATGGTGGTAGGTGCCTATAATCTCAGCTACTTGGGAGGCTGAGGCAGGAGAATTGCTGGAACCTGGGGAGGCGGAAATTGCAGTGAGCCGAGATCACGCCACTGCACTCCAGCCTGGGTGATACAGTGAATGAGACATCATCTCAAAAAGAAATAAATGAAAATATTTTCAATGGTTTTAGTAGGAAGATAAATTAGGCATGTATGATTGCCCCTTCATTTTAACAAGGAACTCCTCTTAGCTCATTTTCCTCGGGGGAGAATTCTCTCCCACGCTGCCTCACATCTGCTTCTGAACTTCTGACCCAAGGACGTGACAGAAGTTGCTAGGAGCTCCAACCTTCACTCCTGGTTCCAACCACTCAGTTGCATAGCCTTTGGAAAGTCATTTGATCCTTTTGGGCCTCAGTTTCCCCATCTAGGGAGTAAGGGAAATGTCATGATCTCAGGGGAGGTGGCACAGTCTGACAGGGAGAGGCCATCCCAGGGCTCCCGGCTGCCTCTCAGGCAGGGCAGGTCAAGGCAGTCTGACCTTCTCAGAGCCTTGACTGTCAGGGCTCAGGCTGAGCAGGCTCCCATGACCCCACTGCATGGCGGGGAGACTAAGGCCAAAAAGGGAGGGGACCAGAATCGCACTGCTTGCCCAGGCAGAATGGATCCCTGCCTTCTGTTCCTGAGCTTTCTCCCTGCACCAGAGCCATCTCCAGGCTAGATAGGCTGGTAGAACCAGCCACGTCCTCTCCCTGGGGTGTAGGAAGAGCCTGCTCCCCACAAGGCCAAAGACTTCCAGCCATCTCCCTCGAGCCTCACCAGTGCCCACCTGTGAGCCTGAAACTCAGGGCTATGCCTGACTTTGGTTATCTAGCACCACCTACAGGATATATTGAGAACGACATGCCGTATGGCTTCAAGCCTCAGATTCCAGAAACTCCTGGCTGGGAAGACGCCTCTGCGCCCTGCATGAGCCTCTGCCCTGAGCCGCACCACAGCCCCTTAAGGCAGGAACTACATTATAGTATTGAATCAATATGACACCCCTTCACAACAGATACAAATGTACAGTTTTAGATAAAAGGTATAAGTTCTGTTGTTCACAGCAGAGTGACTATAGATAACAACGATGTACTGTATGTTTCAAAACAGCTAGAAGAGAGGACTTGAATTGTTTCCAACACATAGAAATGATCAATACTCAAGGTGATGAATACTCCAAATACCCTGACCTGATCATTACATATACTACACTTATAACAAAGTATCACACATAGCCTATAAATATGTAAAATATTATGTATCAATTTAAAAAAACCTTTTTAGGCCAGGAGCGGTGGCTTACACCTGTAATCCCAGTACTTTAGGAGGCTGAGGCAGGCAGATCACTTGAGGTCAGGAGTTCCAGACCAGCCTGGCCAACCTGGTGAAACCCCATCTCTACGAAAAATACAAAATTAGCTAGGTGTAGTGGTGGGCACCTATAATCCTCCCAGCTACTTGGGAAACTGAGGCAGGAGTGTGGCTTGAACCCAGGAGGCAGAGGTTGCAGTGAGCCAAAATTATGCCATTGCACTGCAGCCTGGGAGACAAGAGCAAAACTCTGTCTCAAAAAATAATAATAATAATAACAGGTGAGGCACAGTGGCTCATGCCTGTAATCTCAGCACTTTGGGAGGCTGAGGGGGGCACATCACCTGAGCTCAGGAGTTTGAGACCAGCCTGGCCAACGTGGTGAAACCCCATCTCTACTAAAAATACAAAAATTAGCCGGGCATGGTAGCAGGTGCCTGTAATCCCAGCTACTCCAGAGGCTGAGACAGGAGAATTGCTTGAACCCAAGAGGCAATAGTTCCGTGAGCCAAGATCGAGATCGCACCATTGCACTCCAGCCTGGGCAACAAGAACGAAACTCTGTTTCAAAAAAAAAAAAAGTAAACCAAAAAACAATTTAAAAAAACTTTTTAAAGATAGGGTCTTGCATTGTCTACCAGGCTGCAGTGCAGTAGCACAGTCTTGGCTCACTGCAGCCTGAGACTCCTGGGCTCAAGGGATCCTCCCACTTCAGCCTCCTGAGTAGCTGGGACTACAGGCGTGCACCACCACACCTGGCTAATTATTAATTATCTTTTTTTTTTTTTTTTTTTGAGACCCAGTCTTTTTCTGTTACCCGGGCTGGAGTGCAGTGGCATGATCTTGGCTCACTGCAACCTCCACCTCCCAGGTTCAAGCGATTCTCACACCTCAGTCTCTTACATAGCTGGGATTACAGGCAAGTGCTATCACACTCGGCTAATTTTCGTATTTTTAGTAGAGATGAGGTTTCACCAGGTTGGTCAGGCTGATCCCAAACTCCTGACCTCAGGTGATCCGCCCACCTCAGCTTCCCAAAGTACTCAGATTACATGTGTGAGCCACTATGCCAGCCTCAAAAAATTTATTTTATTTAGAGACAGGGTCTCGCTATGTTGCCCAGGCTGGAGTGCAGCGGCTATTCACAGGCGCGATCCCACTACTGATCAGCATGGGAGTTTTGACCTGCTCAGTTTCTGACCTGGGCCAGTTCACCCCTCCTTAGGCAACCTGGTGGTCCCCCGCTCCCGGGAGGTCACCATATTGATGTCGAACTTAGTGTGGACACCCGATCGGCATAGTGCACTACAGCCCAGAACTCCTGGACTTAAGCAATCCTCCAGCCTCAGCCTCCACAGTAGCTGGGACTACAAGCACACGCCACCTCACTCGGCACTTTTTTAAATAAATAAATAAAAAGGAAATTACAATCAAGGCAATTTAGTGAAGGTGTTCTTAACACTCCACAAGCAGAGTCAGACTTTCCCAGGTCAATCTTTCATTCAGAGCCATTGAGTCTGTGCTTTTCCAGACAATCTTGTCCTCGGTGTCATCAAGAGCTCAGGAAATGCAGGCTTTCTTCAGAGCACACCACTGCTGTCCCCAGTGTCCTTCCAAGCTGCACGTGTTGATGCACATGTGCAAGCATTGAGGCAGATGGCACAGATGCCACCCAGTCACAACAATCACAAAATACGTCCCGATTTTAGAGATGTTAACACGGGAAAAGGGAAAGCACAAATGAGATTGAACGAAAGATGGTGCCAGTGGTACCTTGTTCAAAAGTACTAGGGCACTATTTGTTATAATGTTAGATGTGTGAGGCCTCAAGAAACAGGATCCCTCTGACCTTTTCCTGCCTTCCTTTCACCTGCCCCTTTTGTTGTTGTTGTTGTTGTTGTTGTTGTTGAGGCAGAGTCTCGCTGTCGCCCAAGCTGGAGTGCAGTGGTGCTATCTCATCTCACTGTAGCCTCTGCCTCCTGGGTTCAAGCAATACTCCTGCCTCAGCCTCCTGAGTAGCTGGGACTGCAGGTGCCTGTCACCATGCCCAGCTAATTTTTGTATTTTTAGTAGGGACAGGGTTTCACCATGTTGGCCAGGCTGGTCTCGAACTCTTGAACTTGTGATCCTCCTGCCTCAGCATCCCAAAGTGCTGGGATTACAGGCATGAGCCACCATGCCTGCCTCAGCCTCCCAAGCAGCTAGGACTACAGGTGCGCGCCACCACACCCAGCTAACCAACTTTCTTTTTCAGACAGGGTTTCACTTTGTCACCCAAGCTGGAGTGCAGTGGTGCAATCAAGGCTCACTGCAGCCTCAACCTCCTGGACTCAAGTGATCCTCCCACTTCAGCCTCCTGAGGAGCTGGGACTATAGGTGTATGCCACCATATCTGGCTAATTTTTTATTTTTTGTAGAAATGAGGTCTCACTAAGTTGCCCAGGCTAGTCTTGAACTCCTGAAGGCAAACAATCCTGATCTTCCTGTCTTGGCCTCCGTAAGTGTTGGGATTTCAGGTGTGAGCCTCCTTGCCCCTTCCGATCTTGGGTTTTAGGACTCTCCTCCCATGAGAGGGTCTCACCTCATACCCTGGGGGAAGGAATAACGGCATCATGAAGCTTCCATAAAAACCCAAGAGAACTAGGTTCTAAGAGTTTCTGCGTAACTGACCATGCTGAGGTTCCTCCTAGAGGATGGCAGCCAGGGGAGAGCATGGAAGCTCCACGCTCCTTCCCCACATCTCACCCTGTGCATCTCTTCATCTGTATCCTTTGCAATATCCTTTTCTTCTTTTTTTGTTTTCTTTTTTTTTTTTTTTTTTTTTTTGAGACGGAGTCTTGCTCTGTAGCCAGGCTGGAGGGCTGGAGTGCAGTGGCGCAATCTCGGCTCACTACAACCTCCGCCTCCTGGGTTCAAGAGATTCTTCTGCGTCAGCCTCCTGAGTAGCTAGGACTAGAGGCGCATGCCACCATGCCCTGCTAATTTTTTTGTATTTTAGTAGAAACAGGGTTTCACCATGTTGGCCAGGATGGTCTCGATCTCCTGACCTTGTGATCTGTCCGCCTCAGCCTCCCACAATGCTTGGATTATAGGCATAAGCCACTGCGCCTGGCCTGCAATATTCTTTTTTTTTTTTTTTAAACAGAGTCTCGCTCTGTCTTCCAGGCTGGAGTGCAATGGCGTGATCTTGGCTCACTGCAACCTCCGCCTCCCGGGTTTAAGAGATTCTCCTGCCTTAGCCTCCTAAATAGTTGGGATTACAGGCGCCCACCACCACGCCCAGCTAATTTTCATATTTTTTAGTAGAGACAGGGTTTCGCCACGTTGGTCAGGCTGGTATCGAACTCCTGACCTCAGGTGATCCACCTGCCTCGGACTCCCAAAGTACTGGGATTACAGGTGTGAGCCACCGCGCCCAGGCAAGGCCTGCAATATCCTTTTATAATAAACCACTAAACACATTTCCCTGAGTTCTGTGAGCCACTCCAGCAAATTAATCGAACGCAAAAGAGTCATGGGAACCCCAACTTGAAGCCCGGGAGTCAGAAGTTCCAGAGGCCTGAACTTGCAACTGGTCGGGGGTCTTCTGTCTTGGGAACTACCGTCTTGGGGACTGATCCCCCAACCTGCGGGATCTGACACTATCTCCGGGTAGACAGTGTGTGACTTGGATTGGAGTACACTTAGCTAGTATCTGATGCTCGGGGCATGGGAAACCCCCCAGATATTTGGTCACGGAAGTCTTCTATGTTGATAACTGTTGCGGTGGTTTGAAAGAGTTTTGCCTGAGACAGGCACCTATTCTATGCCGAGCCTGTATAAAGGGTGAGAGACACAGTCCAGAACAGGACTGACTCAGCCATGCCTTCAGGGAGCTCAGGGAGCCACAGGGGAGAAGACATCAAACAATATTGCAGATAAAATTGTTTAATGAGGCCAGGTGCAATGAATCACGCTTGTAATCGCAGCACTTTGGGAAGCCAAGGTGGGCAGATAACCTGAGGTCTAGAGTTTGAGACCAGCCTGGCCAATACGGTGAAACCCCATCTCTACTAAAATTACAAAAAATTAGCCGGGCATGGTGACAGGTGTCTGTAATCCCAGCTATTTGGAAGGCTGAGGCAGGAGAATCGCTTGAACCCGGGAGGCAGAGGTTGCAGTGAGCTGAGATCGCGCCACTGTACTCCAGCCTGGGCACAACAGAGCGAGACTCTGTCTCAAAAAAAAAATTGTTTAATGATGGCTGTTGTGCTATGAAAGGGGTCGGCCATAGGAGTGACTGTGTCTGGAGTCACATAGGGCTGCCTGGAGGAAGTTGCATCTGAGCTGGGATGAATGAATAAGAACTCTCCAGGGAGAGTCAGAGAAACAGGCAAGGCAGAGACAAGAACATTTTCAACAGCCCTGGGGCTGGAGGAGGAGTTTAGGGGTCCCCTGCACTGGAAGGCGGTGTGGCCAGTGTGGCTGGCGTCTGATGGATGAGGGCAGCACGGCAGGAACTAGAACCAGAGAGGTAGGAAGGAACAGAGATCACACACAGCCTTTTCCCAAAGTGCAATGAGGAGCCACGGCAGGGCTTTAAGTTGAGAAAGAAACTGAGTCACAGAAAATGATGGAGCTGGCCATGCACGGTGGCTCATGCCTATAATCCCAGCACTTTGGGAGGCCAAGGCATGTGGATCACCTGGGGTCGGAAGATTGAGACCAGCTTGACCAACATGGTGAAACCCCTCTCTACTAAAAATACAAAAATTACCCAGGTCCAGTAGTGCATGACTATAATCCCAGCTATTCGGGAGGCTGAGGCACGAGAATCACTTGAACCAGGAGGCAGAGGTTGCAGTGAGCCGAGATCACACCACTGTACTCCAGACTAGGCAACAAGACTGAAACTCCATCTCAAGAAAAAAAAAAAAGAAAGAAAGAAAGTGATGGAACTAGAAGTAGGCCTCAGGTCTGGCTATTTCTGGCACCTGTGCTTTCAATCCCCACTGGATTGTGCCCACTAGAGGGGCCAGAGGGAACTGAGTCTCTAATCTACCTCCTTCACTGCCCAGCTAGGGAAACTGGTCCCTAGGAAGGGGAAGGGGCTTGCCCTAAGTGGCACAGCAGGGCTGGATGTAATGAAGAACCCAGGTCTCCAGGCTCCCAGATGCCCTCTCACATCAGTCCTCAGCAGACCTCAATAGACCTTGGCCAAAGCCCCAGCTCCCTGAGTTCCAGGGAAATTATTGGTGCTTGAAGAACAAAGGGCTGTCCCTTCTTAGGGTCCAGGAAGCTGTGTCAGCCCTGTCCCCAGTTCCCAGTTTGCACTGGTGGTAGCTGGTTAGAACCTGAAGCCCAGAGCCCTCCCATGGCCAGGCCAGGGCCACAGTGGATCTGGACTCTGGATGCAATAGAGTGAGACCTGCACACACCTTCCTCCACCCACTCTGCTGGGGACGGATCAAATTCCAGCCCCACTGACCTCACAGGCTCTCTAAGCCTTCCACCCATGCTTGACCGCAAAAGGGCTCTGAGTCACCTGGGGACAAGAACCCAAGGACGGCCAGCCAAGCGCGTCTGCAGCCCCTCCCCTCAGCAAAACCCCCAGGACTGAAGATCCTGGACAGACAACATACTGTTCTTATTTGTTTATTTTTTCAGGAAAAATTTCTGGAACTGAACTGAAGATACTGAGTCAAAAGAACCTTGCATCTCAAGATTTTTTGAGACATCATCAGCAAATTGTCCTCCTGGGGTTTTGTACCAATTTACACCCCTTCCAACAGTCTGAGGAATGCTTCCCCCACCCTCTATCACCGCTAATGCACCTGGGCCCTCTTTTTTGTCTTTGCTAGTCCAATAGGCCACGCCTCTCGCTGCTGTTTTAATTTGCACTGTTTGTCATTGAAGAGAGATTCTCAGACTCCACTGTCTGCGGAGCTTGCTAGAAAAATGGAAAGGCAGCTGGGCATGGTGGCTCATGCCTGTAATCCCAGCACTTTGGGAGGCTGAGGCAGGCCAATCACCTGAGGTCAGGAGTTCGAGACTAGACTGACCAACTTGGTGAAACCCCGTCCCTACTAAAAATAAAAAAATTCGCCAGGCATAGTGGTGGACACTTGTAATCCCAGCTACTCGGGAGTCTGAGGCCGGAGAATTGCTTGAACCTTGGAGGCAGAGGTTGCAGTGAGCCAAGATCATGCCACTTCACTCCAGCCTGGGCAACAGAGTGAGACGCTGTCTCAAAATAATCATAATAATAAAGAAGAAAGGCAAGCACAGACTAGGAGAAAATATTTGTGAAAAATATATCTGACAGAGAACTTGTAAACAGATATAAAAAGAATTCTTTTTTCCTGCTGAGCAGTCTAGAGAGAAAGACAAAAAAAAAAGAGAGAGGAAAAAAAGAATTTTTTTTTAACCCAATAGTAAATAACCAACCAAATACAAAGAAATTTTTTTTTTTGAGACAGAGTCTCCTGTCGCCCAGGCTGGAATGCAATGGTGCAATCTCGGCTCACTGCAACCTCCACCTCCCGGGTTCAAGCAATTCTTCTGCCTCAGCCTCCCGAGTAGCTGGGACTACAGGCGCATGCCACCACAACTGGCTAATTTTTTGTATTTTTAGTAGAGACAAGGTTTCACCGTGTTAGCCAGGATGGTCTCCATTTCCTGACCCTGTGATCCACCACCTCAGCCTCCCAAAGTGCTGGGATTACAGGTGTGAGCCACTGCACCCAGCAATACGAAGAATTCTTAACACTTAGTAAGAAGAAGACAATTTAAATAGAAATAAAATCAAAGAAAATATATAAATGGCTTAGCTGGGCATGGTGGTGTACACCTAGAATCCCAGCTACTTGGGAGGCATAGATGGGAAGATCTCTTGAGCCCAGGAGTTCAAGGCTGCAGTGAGCTATGATGGCACCACTGCATTCCAGCCTGGGCAACAAAGGAAGACACTGTCTCTAAAAGAAAAACAACAGTCCGGGCATGGTGGCTAACACCTGCAATCTCAGCACTTTGGGAGGCTGAGGTGGGTGAATGGCTTGAGCCCAGGAATTTAAGACCAGCCTGGGCAACACAGCGAAACCCTGTCTCTACAAAAAAATACAAAAATTAGCCAGGCATGGTGGTACACACCTGTGGTCCCAGCTCCTTGGGAGGCTGAGAGGTGAGAGAATTGTTTGACCCCAGGAGGTCAAGGCTGCATTGAGCTGTGATTGGGCCACTGCACCCCAGCCTGGGTAACAGAGCAAGACCTGGTCTCAAAAAAAAAAAAAAAAGAAAAAGAAGAAAGAAAGAAAAAAAAAAAACAAGCAAAAATACACAAATGGCGAATAAGCACTTTAAAAGAAGCTCCACCCCATTAGTCTTAGGGAAATGCAAATTAAAATCACAGTGAGGCCTGGCAAGGTAGCTCACACCTGTCATCCCAGCACTTTGGGAGGCCAAGGTGGGTGAATCGCCTGAGGTCAGGAGTTCGAGACCAGCCTGGCCAACATGGCGAAACCCCGTCTCTACTAAAAATACAAAACTAGCTGGGCGTGGTGGCACATGCCTGTAGTCCCAGCTACTCCGGAGGCTAAGGCAGGAGAATCACTTGAACCTGGGAGGCAGAGGTTGCAGTGAGTGGAGATCATGCCATTGCATTCCAGCCTGGGCAACAAGAGCAAATCTTTGTCTCAAAAAATAAAAAATAAAACAATTAGCCAGGTATGGTGGCATGCGCCGGTAGTCCCAGCTACTTGGGAGGCTGAAGCACAAGAATTGCTTGAACCTGAGAGGCAGAAGCAGAGGCGGAGGTCGCAGTGAGCCGAGATGCCTCACTGCACTCTAGCCCAGGTGACAAAGCGAGACCCTGTCTCAAAACAAAACAAAACAAAACAAACAAACAAAAAACCCACAATGAGATAGCACTTCACACCTACTAGAAATGGTTAAAGTTAGGAAGACTGACCATACCAAATGTCAGCAAGGATGTGGAACCACTGGAACTCACATACCCTGTTGGTACCAGTGTAAAATGGTACAACTACTTTGGAAACAGCATGGCAGTTAAGCGTACACTAACCGTATGATCCAGCCATTTCACTCCAGTGTTTAGCCAAGAGGAATGAAGGCATGTGTCCCCGCAAAGACTTGTACAACAAGGGCTCATAGCTACTAAATAATGGAAGTAACTAAAATACCCATCAACATGGGATTGAAGCCCTGTGTGGTGGCTCATGCCTGTAATCCCAACACTTTGGGAGGCTGAGGTCCGGAATTTGAGACCAGCCAGGCCAACATGGTGAAACCTCCGTCTCTACTAAAAATACAAAACAATTAGCCAGACATGGTGGCACACAGCTGTAATCCCAACTAATCAGGAGGCTGAGGCAGGAGAATCACTTGAACCTGGGAGGCAGAAATTGCAGTGAGCTGAGATTGTGCCAGTACACTCCGGCCTGGATGACAGAAGGAGACTCTAAAACAACAACAAAAAAAGCCAGAAAAGATAAGGAAAGGCCGGGCGCAGTGGCTCCCAGCACTCTGGGAGGCTGAGGAGGGCTGATCACTTGAGATCAGGAGTTCGAGACCAGCCTGGCCAACATGGCAAAACCCTGTCTCTACTAAAAATACAAAAGGTAGCTGGGCATGGTGTCATGTGCCTATAGTCCCAGCTACTCAGGAGGCTGAGGCAGGAGAATCAATTGAACCCAGGAGGCAGAGGCTGCAGTGAGCCAAAATGGCGCCAGTGCACTCCAGCCTGGGCAACAGAGCAAGACTCTGTCTTGAGAAAATAAAAAAATGGCTGGGCACAGTGGCTGATTCTTGTAATGCCAGCACTTTGGGAGGCTGAGGTGGGTGGATCATTTCAGGTCAGGAGTTTGAGACCAGCCTGGCCAACATGGTGAAACCCCATCTCTACTAAAAAATACAAAAATTAGCTGGGCATCGTGGTTCGTGTCTGTAATCCCAGCTACTTGGGAGGCTGAGGCAGGAGAATCACTTGAATCCGGGAGGTGGAGGTTGCAGTAAGCCAAGATCACGCCACTGCACTCCAGCCTGGGGGATCCGATCTGGGTGACAGAGTAAGACTTTGTCCCCTCCCCAAAAAAAAAAGATCAGGAAGGCCTTCTGGACCAACCTCTCACCCAAACAGGATGCTGTTGGACCCCCACCTTGGCCTCAGCCTCAGTGGGCTCCCCTGTGGCACCTAGTTCCCTTTTGCACTTGATTCCTGACAGGCAGGTGGCCTGTTATGTGTCATCACCAGCATGCACCCACACTGACTCAGCCGAGTTCAAAGTATAAAGCCCAGTCTAGTTGTCCCAGTAAGTCAGGCCGGCCTGGGCAAAGGAGGAGGCATCCTTACTAGGGAACATGGTAGCTCAGATGGCCAACCCTACCCCGTATGGATGGGGAGAGTGAGGTGCAGGAGAAAAGGGGTCTGGCGCCAAGGCCACTTGCCTATCAACCTCTGCCCCCAGCTGCCTACCTCTGGCTCCTCCCAGCAGGCTACAGCTGGCCCCAAAGTGTTAAGGTCTGGAACTTGAAAACAGATTTCCATGGACTGAAGCCAGCCCACCTGTGTGTTTTGTTTGGCTTACAGGAGGCTTACAAATACTTAGTCTTAGCTAGGTGTGGTGGCAGGTGTCTGTAGTCCTGTAATCCCAGCTACTCGGGAGACTGAGGAAGGAGAATCGCTTGAAGGGGTGGGGTGCAGAGGTTACAGTGAGCCTAGATGGCGCCACTGCACGGACTCAGACTCAAAAAACAAAAACAAACAAACAAAAAATACTTAGTAATCAATGTGTATGACCGGGAAACTCCAGTTAAAACCTGGAATTCTGACTTCTTTTGTAAAAATAAACAGCAGGGCGGGCCCACATTCCTGATCATCAAGATTACAAGAAGCCAGGCTCACCTCCATTGGGCTCCTGCAGGCGCAAGCTTGGGATCCTTGTCTGAGCCCAGGGATTTTTGCCTGAGTGGCTGTAGGTTGCAGGCAGTTGAATCTATGCAGCTAGGATCAGCAGAATCCTTGGAGAGCTGTGCAGTGATGCGTCCCCAGGTGGGGCCCTTCCTGCTGTCTTCAGGCCAGGCCCTGTGCAGGGCTCTGGAGCTCCTCCTCACCCCTGTGCAGCAACTCACACCATTTATGGCCTTCACTGATTCACTGAGTCATCTCATCAGCCCTCAGAGGCTGCACAGGTGGGGAATTGGCAGCACTATGGGAATGTGAGGGAGGTGGGACTTCCCAAGTTGACAGCACTCAGATGGGGCCCTGCTACTCTGGATGGGGCTCCTGATGCACCTGTCCCAGGTCCAAGGGATAGGCAAAGCTCCGGAAGGCTGATGATTCATGCTCATGCTCTCACGGGAGGCTGACTCACAAAGGAAGCTGTGCACCCAGGCACACCTGGGGCGGACTCCCAGCTCTACCACTTATAAAACCTGTGGCATCAGCTGGGCGTGGTGGCTCACAACTGTAATCCTAGCACTCTGGGAGGCCGAGGCGGGTGGATTGCCTGAGCTCAGAAGTTCCAGACCAGCCTGGGCAACACGGTGAAACCCAGTCTCTACTAAAATACAAAAAATTAGCCAGGTGTGGCAGTGGGCGCCTGTAGTCCCAGCTACTTGGGAGGCTGAGCATGAGAATCGCTTAACCTAGGAGATGGAAGTTGCAGTGAGCTGAGATCGTGCCACTGCACTCCAGCGTGGGTGAAAGAGTGAGACTCTGCCTCAAAAAAAAAAAAAAAAAAAACCTGAGGCATCAGGTGAGTTTTGGCTCCTTTTTTTTTTTTTGAGACAGTGTTTCACATGTTGGCCAGGCTAGTCTTAAACTCCTGACCTCAGGTGATCCACTCACCTCTCCTCTGAAAGTGCTGGGATTACAGGTGTGAGCCATCGCACCCGGCCAGGTTTTGGCTCTTTAATCTCTTCCTCTCTCAAGTGTGAAAAATCCAAAACAGCTTACAGGAATGCTGTCAGTGTTCAATGCAGCTGACATTGAAATGAAAGGCATATTAAATTCTCAGCTTGTGGACTGCGCTATACACTCAAAAAGTGAGAATAAGACAGATGTTGTCTTTGTAGGACAGTTGGCAAAACTGGTGTAATCTTGCCCCCACCAGGGGACATTAGGCAATGTCTGAATACATTCTGATTGTCACAACTGGAGGAGGCAGGTGCGGTGGCTTGCACCTGTAATCCCAGCACTTTGGGAGGCCACGGTGGGCAGATCACCTGAGGTCAGGAGTTCAAGATCACCCTGGCCAACATGGTGAAACCCTGTTGCTACTAAAAATACAAAAATTGGCCAGGCATGGTAGTTCATGCTTGTCATCCCAGCACTTTGGGAGGCCAAGGTGGGCAGATCACCTGAGGTCCAGAGTGTGAGACCAGCCTGACCAATATGGAGAGACCCCATCTCTACTAAAAATACAAAATTAGCTGGGTGTGGCGGTGCATGCCTGTAATCCCAGCTGCTCGGGAGGCTGAATCACTTGAACCCAGGAGGCAGAGGTTGCAGTGAGCCGAAATTGCACCATTGCATTCCAGCCTGCTCAACAAAAGCGAAACTCTGTCTCAAAAAAAAAAAAAAAACTGTATCCAGCCCAAAATGTTAATCGCGCTGGGATTGAGAAACCCTCCTACAGCAGGACACAGACATTTGCCAGGTGCAGTGGCTCACGCCTGTAATCCCAGCACTTTGGGAGGCTGAGGTGGGTGAATCATAAGGTCAGGAATTCAAGACCAGCCTGGTCAATATGGTGAAACCCTGCCTCTACTAAAAAAAATGCAAATAAAAAACAACAACAATAAATCAGGACACAGACAAACTATACAATTACATGTGTGTGCATAAACATGTGAGAGGAAACAGGCCGGGTGTGACCCAACAAAGCTCTCTATAGAAAGTGATGAGACCCACGCTAAATGTGAAGGGTGAATAAGGGTTACGAAAGTGATGAGGAAGAAAGTTGTTTAGAGCAAGAGGAACTGCAAAAGCAAAGGTTTGGAGGCTAGAAAAAGGGCCTGGGCCAGGCACAGTGGCTCACACCTATAATCCCAGCACTTTGGGAGGTTGAGGTAGACTGATCGCTTGAGGTCAGGAGTTTGAGACCAGTCTGGCCAATATGGCAAACCCTGTCTCTAACAGAAATACAAAAAATTAGATGAGTGTGGTGGCGTGCACCTGCAGTCCCAGGTACTCAGGTGGCTGAGGCAGGAAAATCACTGATTCCAGGGAGGCAGAAATTGCAGTGAGCCAAGATTGAGGTACTGTACTCCAGCCTCGGCAACAGAGCAAGACCCTGTTTCAAAAAAAAAAAGAAAAAGAGCCCAATGTATTTTTTTTTTTTTGAGACAGAGTCTCACTCTGTCACCCAGGCTGGAATACAGTGGCACAGCTCACTGCAACCTCCGCTTCCCAGGTTCAAGTGATTCTCATGCCTCAGCCTCCGGAGTAGCTGGGACTACAGGCACATGTCACCACACCCAGCTAATTTTTGTGTTTTTAGCAGAGACAGAGTTTCACCATCTTGGCCAGGATGGTCTCGATCTCCTGACCTTATTATCCACCTGCCTTGGCCTCCCAAAGTAAGAGCCCAATATTTTTAAGGAAGTAAACTTTCTCGATGTGACTGGAGTGTAGAGTATAAGGAGGGAAGTGGCAACAAGTCACATTAAAGAGCTGATACAGGCTGAAAAGAAAGAGAGAGACGGGGAGGGAAAGGAAAGGAAAGGGAGGGAAGGTAGAGGAGGGGGAGGGAAGGTAGAGGAGGGGGAGGGAGGGAAGGGGTGACTCTATGTAGGATGAGAGTTAGAGAGAGGACATCTAGGGGGCCATGCGCGTGGGTAGCAGGGAGAGCTAGCCTGGACTGATGGTAGCTGGAAAAAGGCCTCTTGAAGAAATGGCATCCAAACAGGGCCCTGAAGGCAACCCAAGAGCTGGGCAGGGGAAGAGCTGGGCAGGGGAAGAGCTGGGCAGGGGAAGAGCTGGGCAGGGGACGAGGTTGGCAGGGGAAGAGGTGGGCAGGGGAAGAGCTGGGCAGGGGAAGAGGTGGGCAGAGGAAGAGCTGGGCAGGGGAAGAGCTGGGCAGGGGAAGAGGTGGGCAGGGGAAGAGCTGGGCAGGGAAAGAGGTGGGCAGGGGAAGAGCTGGGCAGGGAAAAGCTGGGCAGGGGAAGAGGTGGGGCGGGGGCCCAGCATACTCCCACAGCCTCCAGGCCTCCGCCACCAGACAGACCATTTTGAGGACCACATCCCCCTTTGCAAACCTGCATACTGAAGTTAGTTCATCATCTCTAACCAGAAGAGCTGTGCTTGTCCCTGCCAGGTCCTCCCGGCAGCCACTCCTTGGCACCCTCCAAGAACCTGGACCAATTTCTGGTCTAGAATTTCTGCAAGGGTCAGGAAGGCACTTCAGGGAGATTTCCAAGCAAGGCATGTAAGTGAGCCGTCTGAGGGGTAGAGGCCCAGCCTCAGTGGAGCCGGTCCAGCTGCCACTGAGAAACAGAGACAAGCTGTTCCCTCTGGGACCTGCTCAAATTGCAAAGTCATGAGCAAATAAATGATCATTGTTTTCAGCTACTAAGTTTCAAGGTGGTTTGTTACACAGCAAAGACAACTGAAGCCGCTGTAAACCCCAGCACTTTGGGAGGCCGAGGCAGGCAGATCAGGAGGTCAGGAGATTGAGACCAGCCTGGCCAACAAGGTGAAACCCCATCTCTGCTAAAAATACACAAATAAGCTGGGCGTGATGGCACATGCCTATACTCCCAGCTACTTGGGAGGCTGAGACAGGAGAATTGCTTGAACCCGGGAGGCGGAGGTTGCAAGGCAAAACCCCGTCTTGACAAAAAATTCAAAAATTAGCTGGGCATAGTGATGTGCTTCTGTGGTCCCACCTGCTAGGAAGACTGAGGTGGAAAGATCTCCTGAGCCCTGGAGGTCGAGGCTGCAGTGAGCCATGATTGTGCCACTGCACTCTAGCCTAGGCAACAGAGTGAGATCTTGTCTCAAGACAAACAAAAAAGGAAAGTGGGGCAGGGGGGGAAAAAAAAAAAAGGAAAGTACTCTCACCTAAATACAGTTTACAAAGCATGCCTTTCCAAAAATATAAAAGGTCTGGCTGGGCACAGTGGCTGACGCCTGTACTCCCAACACTTTGGGAGGCCAAGGCGGGCAGATCACCTGAAGTCAGGAGTTCGAGACCAGCCTGGCCAACCTAGTGAAACCTCATCTCTATAAAAATACAAAAATTAGCCGGGCGTGGTAGCAGATGCCTGTAATCCCAGTTACTCGGGAGGCTGAGGCAGGAGAATTGTTTGAACCCAGGAGGCGGAGGTTGCAGTGAGCTGAGATCGTGCCACTGCACTCCAGCCTGACGGACAAGGTCGAGACTGAGTTTTTTTTTTTTAAAAAAAAGGTTTGAACAGGCGCAGTGGCTCATCTCTGTAATCCCAGCTACTCAGGAGGCTAAAGCACAAGAATTGCTTGAACCCGGGAGGCAGAGGTTGCAGTGAGCCAAGATAGTGCCACTATACTCCAGCCTGGGCAACAGAGCAAGACTGTCTCCAAAAAAAAAAAAATACTAACACAAGCTGCCTCTAGGCCTCATTTGATCTAGACACTCCCCCAGGTCAGGTCAGGCTCAAATCATCTCTAGGTAACCTCAAATCTTACAGGCAGCAAGGTCAGAGTAGTCAAGAACAGTAACTAAGAGCATGGGCTACAGTGAGTAATAAGGTAGCTGTGTGACTTTAGGCAAATTGTTTAACCTCTCTGATTCTCAATGTCCTCACCTGCAAACAGAACAATGTTAGTGCCTACTTCCTGGGGCTGTTGCAAGGAGTCAATGAGAGAATGCTTATAAGTCCTCAGTAGACTAGGGGTTCAATAATTGTTAGTTTTTATTGTTACTATATACTGGTGAGAGTGATAGCTATGCCCAGGAATTCTAAGATCCCTCCAGAAGGAAGGCCAGTCTTATTTAAAGGAGTATCTCTGCTTGGCAGGACTTCCCAACTGTTCAGCAGAAACTCCAGAGAACCAGCCATCCTTGGTGCAGGATCCAGCTGAGTTTAAGTCTTCCAGTCTCTGAGCTAAGGTTGTTAACTGGCCTGGAATAGTGGCTCACGCCTGTAATCCCAACACTTTGGAAGGCAGAGGCAAGAGGATCCCTTGAGCCCAGGAGTTGAAGACCAGCTTGGGCAACATGGTGAAGCCCCATCTCTACCAAAAAAAAATTAGCTGAGTGTGGTGGTGCATGCCTGTAGTCCCAGATACTCAAGAGACTGAGGTGGAAGGATCAGTTGAACCCAGGAGGTCAAGGCTACAATGAGCTATGATCGTGCCACTGCACTCTAGCCTGGATGACAGACAAAGTGAGACCCAGCCCTTTTTATTTTTTATTTTTGAGACAGTTTCACTCCTGTTGCCTAGGCTGAGTGCAATGGTGTGATTTCAGCTCATTGCACCCTCCCCTCCTGGGTTCAAGCAATTCTCCTGCCTCAGCCCCCCACCCCACCCCAGTAGGTAGAATTACAGGCATGTGCCACCATGCCTAATTTTTGTATTTTTAGTAAAGACGGGGTTTTACCATGTTGGTCAGGCTAGTCTCAAACTCCTGACCTCAGGTGATCACAGGTATGAGCCACCAAAACTGATGGAGACCCTGTCTTAAAAAAAAAATTCACAACCCTCAGAAAGTATCAGGATTACTGAGGACTTGACTGGTCAACAGGGCATGGCAGCTCATGCCTTTAATACCAGGACTTTGGGGAGGTCGAGGTGGGCGGATCACCTGAGGTCAGGAGTTTGAGACACACCTGGCCAACATGGCGAAACCTCATCTCTACTAAAAATACAAAAAAAAAAAAAAAAAAAAAATTAGCCGGGCGTGGTGGTGGTTGTCTGTAATCGCAGCTACTCTGGAGGCCAAGGCAGAAGAATCACTTGAACTTGGGAGGCAGAGGTTGCAGCGAGTGCATGCCATTGTACTCCAGCCTAGGGGACAAGAGCAAAACTTCACCTCAAAAAAAAAAGAAAGAAAGAAAGAATCAGGATTACTGAGGGCTTGGGCTTGTTTACAACGCATATTCTTAGAGTCTTCCCTCCAGGTTTTGAGTGAGGCCTGGGATCGGGTATATTTAACAAATGCCTCAGGCATTTCTTAGAGTTCCAAACACTGCCTTAAACCAGGAATAGACTGACTTCTACCATAAGGGGCCAGAGAGTAAACACCTTTGGCTTTGGGGGCCAGATGTCTCTGTAACTACTCAACTCTTGCTTTGGTGGTACAAAAAGAGCCATAGGTTCATAAATGAATGGGTGTGGCTGTGTTCCAATAAAATTTTATTTATAAAAATAGGTGGGGAGCCCGATTCAGTTTGTGGGCCAGAGTCTGTCAGTCCCTGTTCTCTTCTCTGTATAACCAATAAAGACACAGAGATGTGTGTATAAAAAAGTGATATGTCTTTAATTTAAAATTATGACCTGGAAATAACTAGTCAGTTGAAGTGATCCAGACTTCCTCTTTACACCCAATGGAACAAACACAATATTGGCTCAGATTTCCAACCCCAGAGAAAAAACCAAACCAAATCCTTGGGAAGTCCCTGCAGCAACATTGCTGGGGCCATCAGACTGCACAGATTGAGGGTGCCCAAGCTGCTGGGCTGCTGTTCTCCAGCCACGCTGAGAAGAACTCTCCTTCACGACCAGCTCCCTCGCTGGGCCGGATCTCCCGCTCTGCCTCCCTTTAGCTGGCACCGCACGAACGCCTTCACAGAGAGGTTGACAGTACAGTAGTCACCTGCCAACTGTCTTCAGTGCATCTTCAGGGCCATCTTCCTGTGGTCACAATGGCAGAGCTGAGCATTCTAAACGTTCGTGCCCAGGAGGGTGGCATCTTCACTTTTTAGCTGAGGCCTGGAGCCCTGAGTTGTAACCACTGGTCACATGTGGCCGAGGCACCGGCAGCAAATCAGCAAACTTGGGAAACGATCTGGGGAGATGCAAGGGCCTTGGTAATTGATGGTAAGTCTGAAAATGAAACAGACAAATGGCATCTGGGTAAAATCCTTACAGACATCTCAGAAGAGAAACTGTAAAGATGGAACAGGGAACAGCACCTCCTTCACACTCCAAGGCTCTGCCTGCTCTTTCCTGAGCATAGAATCCAAAGGGTCCCACTTCTTCTTTTTTCTGAGACAGAGTCTTGCTTTGTCTCCAGGCTGGAGTGCAGTGGCGCAGTCTCAGCTCCCTGCAGCCTCCACCTTCCAGGTTCAAGTGATCCTCCTGTTTCAGCCTCCCAAGTAGCTGGGACTACAGGCGTGTGCCACCATGCCCAGCTAATTTTTGTATTTTTAGCAGAGATGGGGTTTCACCCTGTTGGCCAAGATGATCTCCATCTTTTGACCTGGTGATCCACCTGTCTTGGCCTCCCAAAGCGCTGGGATTACAGGCGTGAGCCACCGCAGCCGGCCAGAGTCCCACTTCTTAGGTCAGCTTTGCCTCTTCCTCCTCCTACATTCAGGGTCAATCATGGCTTTGGATTCACTCAGCCACACAGAGGGAGTCTCACAAGAACAGGAGGCACTGAGCAGTGTGGCAAGGGAGGAGTCTAGCCTGTGATGCCCAGCAGGGCTTTTTTTGTACTGAATTTTGGAAATGTGGAGTCAGCAGAGAGGAAAGGAGGAAGGGTGTGGTCACAGAGAGGCCCTCCTGGAGGCCTTTCCAGGAGGGGTTCACACACAGAATAAATACAACTGGCTGGAAGCAAGCCTCCACACAAAGCCCACAGGTCACTCAGACCCACTGCAGTGGGGCAACAAACTTCCATACTAGTTGGCTTTCTCGAAAATTTACAGCATCCAAAGCTTGACCTGAATCAAAAGCTGTAGGGGCAGACCACGAAAGGGCTGCCCAGAGATGCTGTGGAAGACCAGAGAGTGGCCAAACCATCCCCACACACAGCATTCCTGAGCCAGACTGGCTGCACCGTGTGTGTGTGTATCATGGAGACTTCCCAGCACACTACCTAACAAGGGCCTGTGCCGTGCCTGGGGTGAGGTTGGGGGAGAGCACAACAGTCATTGGAGTCCCCTGAGAACTGAGGCACAGTGAGGAGAAAAGGGTGGGGTTTCCTCCTCAGGCTCAGTCACATTGCCTCCCAAGAGAGGAAGATATTATTGCTCAACTGCCAGCACCAGTGACATTAACCTACTCGAAAGGATGGCACCTGGGGTGGGGCAGCTCCACAGAGACCCAGGCAGGGTGATGGCCCCCAGTGACAGCCCATTGTGTTGTTCCTTACAGTTGTCCAAGACCAAGTCTGGGTCACGTCACAAGCCCTGGGTCAAGATAACACATGTCCTATCACATGCACACGTGACCCCCAGCTAACCAATCTTCTGGATCTCAGCAAGGCAGCTCAAGTAGTGGAAGAGTTTGGGTCCCAGGAGCCCAACAAATTCTTCTTCTCAAAAACAGTGGAACCCCTAAGTGTTTATTAAAGAGGGAGCTGCGCACATGGCCGGCCTAAGGCCAAGGCCAACCACAGGACCCACTTACAAGACCATGGAGTTTTCATCCCATCATGGCAGAAGGCTGGCCTGACCCCTGCCCTCACTGGATGATGCTATCTGGCTGCCCATTCTGGGCCACCTGCCCAGGGTCAGAGGCAGGGGCCAGGTTAGCTGTGTTGCTTTGCAGGAAGCGGCGGAAATCTTTAATCATGGGCCGGAGGACCTGGATGAGGACGCTCAGGGCGGCTTGTGTGCCCTCCATGGCCTGGGCCTGGCGCTCCTGGGCACAGGCCTGCACTTCCTGGGAGCGGCGGATCATCTGCAGCAGGTCGTTCTGCTGCTCCAGGTGCTGCGCGATCTCCTTCACATGCAGGTTGGTGACCCGCTGCTCCTGTATCAGCTTGGCGGAGTTGAGGGCAATGCGGCTCTTGAGCGCCTGAGGCTTGACTGACGCGTCTGCATGCTGGGCCATCATCTCCACAGGGGCCTCTGGTGGCAGCGGTGGGGGTGCCTCAGTCGTGCAGTACTCCACCACGCCCTCCTCCAGGGTGTGATAGGTGGTCTCTGTGGGGACTGCAGGGTAGAAAGAAGAGGCTGAGAAAGGTCACTTTCTGGAAGGAATGAAGCTGGCTGTATGGGGTGGGGAGGAGGCCAAAAAGTCCTGTCCTGGAGGGACATTAAAGGGGAATCCAGGCCTCCCCTGGCTGCATAGCTATTCACATATAAATCTAGAATCTAAGGGGTTCAGAATCTTAATCTACTTGGTAATCAAAGGGCCAGCCTTGGATCTGGCAAAAGCAAAGATGTTAATGATAACACTAGCAAAACTTTCAGAGCAACTACATGTCAGGCACTTTGTACTCATTAGATCAACAAATCCTCAAAATGACACCAAGAGGTAGGTGCTGTCATTTTCATTTTCCAGAGATGAGGAAACAGACTGAGAAATGTAAAATGACTTGCTAAGGTCACAGAGCTCATTCGACAGAGCCAAAAGGCAAACCCAGGTCTCCCCAATAGCTGAGCCCTGACCTCCGTGCAGGGCTGCTCCTAGCTAAGAAAGGCACCTCAGAGGCTGGGTCACATGCTCCCTGTGGTGCCAGTGCAGCAGGCATCTTGGGTGGGACTCTACACATGCTCTTTGCCGTCACATTAGTCCTACCTCCTTTCATGCTTGCTTTTTATTTATTTATTTTTGAGATGGAGTTTTGCTCTTTTGCTCTGTTGCCTAGGATGGAGTGCAGTGGCACGATCTTGGCTCACTGCAACCTCCACCTCCCAGGTTCAAGCGATTCTCGTGCCTCAGCCTCCTGAGTAGCTGAGACTACAGGCACCCCGCCTCCAAGCCCGGGGAATTTTTGTATTTTTGGTAGAGACAAGGTTTTACCATATTGGCCAGGCCGGTCTTGAACTCCTGACATCAAGTGATCTGCCCACCTCGGCCTCCCAGAGTGCTAGGATTACAGGCGTAAACCACCACGCCCAGCCCTCTGATGCTTTCTTGACTTGACTTCCTAGTCCCCTGTGGCCAAGCAGAAAAGGAGGTGGGAATGGGGTGGTAGTAGCTAAAGTGCTCAGTCGATGTCTCCCTGTCTCTTTCATCATCTGGGTCAATGGGGTACTCAAACATCCTTCCTGTTCGAGAGTACCATCTGACTTAGACCCATGTTTGTCCCCCTTCCCCACCCCAATGTATTCTTGAGAAATACGCATTACAGGGTGATGGAACTCACACATCCACCCAGCTCCCTCAACCCCCACTGAGAATCACTGATGGATCCAGCTCACAGCCATCACAAACAAGCAGAGTTAACAGTCACAGGCACAAACCCTTCTTTGAACTAAAAAAATCCAACCAAAGTTAGTTGTTGTTATTTCTAGCTGAGAACCTTGAAAAGGATCCTAGCTGGGCTGTTTGGGCCTCCACACACGTGGAAGAGGTCAAGCTCCTCCACCCTTCAATGCCAATGTCAGCTATGTGTCCCCATGCCACCAAGAAGCCCCCTTCCTCTTCTAGGGCGTTAGGTTTTCCCAACTGATGGTGAAGCTATTCCTATATGTGTCATCTCTGTCCTACTAGAACATAGCTGGCCTGTTATTTTAGACAACTTGGTAATCCCAGTGCCCAGCACAGGGTTTGGTACAGAATAAGTGCTAATGTTTGATGACTGAATGAATGAATGAATGAATGAATGAGTAGATTAACACCAGGAACCATGAGGCTCCTGAGCAGCACCTGATGAAAGTTCCCTGGCACTGAAAACAGAATCCAGAATTGTTGTCTCACTTGGGCAGTGTTATTCCCATCTATTTTTTCAACAAATACGGCCTGGCTGTCTACTACATGCCTGGCCCTGCGAAAAGTCCTGTGGGGATACAGACATGGTCTCTGTCTTCAAGGACCACCCAGTTCGGCAACTGGAGGTAAGTCATGGACAAACATGGTGGCAGTGCTCAATGGCGAGCTATCCAGCACATCAGAAGTCCAGCCCAGTGCTGAGGAAGTCCCAGAGAGAGCAAGATCACTTCTGTCTGGGGTGCTGCTCTTGGAAGGCCTCATGGTCTTCCAAGACCCCCATCTCACCTCTGACCCTTGGCAGCCAACCTTCCCCAGGCCACCCCAGAGCTTGCTGGCCCTTCCCACTTATGCACGCCGCCTGAACAGGAGAGGTCACTCACTCTGTGTCAGGGTGACCGTGGCTGCGGCTGCGGTGGCCGAGGGTCCGAGGGCCACAGGGTGGATCTCTGTGGTGCTGGGCAGGCTGATGATGGTGGCCTCGCCCAGCAGGTTGCAGATACGTTGTTGCATGGGGGTCAGCAGCACGGGGGCTACAGCTGGGCCACCACCGCCACTGCCACCGCCTGTCCCAGGCCCCCCAGCTCCGTCCTCCTCAGTGGGCCCCTGAGCCTCGCCACCCTCCACGGCGGCCCGGACCTGGGCAACCTTACGACGGACCTCGGTCTTGAGGTCAGACCACTTCTTCTTGACCTCAGGCAGCTCCCTGCGGCAAGTGGCCACGGCGTTGACCCTTCTCAGGATGCCGTGCCAGGCCGCGCTCTTGGCAGCCAGGGGTACCCCGGCGTTGAAGTGGTTCACCAGCAGGTGTTTCTTCAGCTCCAGCTCCTCCACGATGATCTCCACCTCCCGCTCCGAGAAGTTCATCTTCCTCTTCTTGGCTGGGACTGCCATGGCCTGTGCCCTCCCCTCTGTTTAAAGAAATTATAATCCCCTCAAGCGCCCCAATTCCCCTACTGTTCTTCCTCAGCCTCGCCCCTCACCCACCCCCTACAGGGGATAGGCTGGGCTTGCTCGAGGCCAAGCACTAGGCCTTAGGTAACCCTCCTTGCTACGCAAAGTGCGTAGGGCCCAGCCCCGACCGGCCCGGCCGCTGCCAGCCAGCTGCGTAATGGCTTCCTGAATCTGCCTCTTCCGCCGGGGTGTGCGGAGATCCGCCCACTTCCCCTCTTCCCGCCTCCCAGCCCCTCTCCGGGAGAACCCGCCTTCCCAGTGGGTCGCGGCTCAAATATCACGTCGATCACTGGTTCTTTCGGTCTGTCGCTCAGCTAAAAAGCACGCCTACTTACTGGAAGT
The DNA here is from genome assembly GCA_963573385.1 of Cacajao melanocephalus. Lineage (NCBI taxonomy): Eukaryota > Metazoa > Chordata > Mammalia > Primates > Pitheciidae > Cacajao > Cacajao melanocephalus. Next base: position 77,805 of record CAUYLG010024389.1, on the reverse strand, counting down.
AGCCTGATCATTGGTCTAAGATTGTGTCTGTCGTCCAGAGGGCCCCGCCCACCTAACCTTAGTTCACTTTCATTGGGAAATCATTCTGTCGTTCAATAATCAGCGTTACGACTATTAAGCCGTTAAATTCAGCTATTTTATTGGTGCTTTAGGGGGTTAGATTACCAAAACTCTGCTTCTTGAGGATACTTAGTGCTTTCGGCCGTGAGCTGTGAGTCAATTAATTTTTAATTCCTCCTACCGGCACAAACTCCGCCTCGCAACTGCAGTTCATAAATGCTCTCACACAAATCCTATTTCCCACCGGAGGCTACGATCTCTCCGTACACGACCGCTCCTCCCATCTTTAAGATCCCAATAGTCTAAACAGAGTTCATCAATGGAAACTGGACACGGGGCCGGCCGCCTGCCAATCATATGACTTCTGCCTATCGCTGTGTGACTTTTCTCTCTCTGGCCCCCCCCCCGGCTCAGCCAATCACCGCCTACCTCAGTTTGAATCGGCCCCCCCCCCCAGACGGAGCGGGATGACCCCGCCCACCCCATTGATCCGGGTAGTCCGGGGCGGTGTGGGCTGTCCTTAGACAGGCTCCGCCCCTCCAGGATCTCCGTCCGAGCCTGTGATTGGCCTTGGGCGTCCTGGGGGCGTGGCCTGCGAGGCAGCGCGCGGGAGGGGCGGGGCTCCCGGAAGCCGCCCCTCCCTCCAGCTTGCCGGCGTCTCGGAGCCCGCGCTTGCATCTACAGAGTGCCCGGCGTGCCTTCCGTGCCGTCCCCGCCGGCCCGCCGGCCCGCCGCCCCCGCCCGCGCCCAGAGCCCCTGCCTCGCACCCGATGGTGAGCAGTGTGTTGTGCCGCTGTGTGGCCTCCCCGCCGCCGGACGCCGCCGCCGCCGCCTCGTCCTCCTCGTCGCCGGCGTCCGTGGGGGACCCCTGCGGCGGCGCCGTCTGTGGGGGCCCGGACCACCGGCTGCGCCTGTGGAGCCTCTTTCAGACGCTCGACGTCAACCGGGACGGCGGTCTGTGTGTCAACGACCTGGCGGTGGGGCTGCGGCGCCTGGGACTGCACCGCACCGAGGGCGAACTCCAGGTAGGCTGCGCGCGCCCTCGGCATTGCCGGGGAGGGAGCCCCCCGGCCCCGAGCGCCGGGTCACAGCTGCGGGCCGCTGGTGACATGTCTCGGGGGACGGCCCCTTGGGCTGGGCGGGACCCCCACTGTCCAGAGGAAGGGTGCCCCCTGACAGAAGGACACTCCACTTATGCCCTGGTGGGAGTGGGGCTCCTTCCTGACCTCTTTGGGTTCTTGGGCCGGGCTCTTTGTGGACACAGATGGGCACCCTCTGGACCTTCTGATGGGCGAAAAGCCCTTTCTTGCCCGGGCTTTCCCCAGAGTAGAAGGCCAGGTCTCAGGAATGTGCCTTTGTCACCTCCTGACCTCAAGGCCAAGCTCGACGCTCCCTTCATCCATGGATGATGGGTTCATCCATCAGTCCCCAGCAGCACCTCCTCCTTTCCCTCTCGTTTCCATGCCAGCCGTAGGCCCTGATCTGGTTCCTCTCAGGAGCATGTGGGAGTTGAAAAAAATTGGTATTGGGGTTTCAGGCAGATCCGTGTGGACGTGGGCGGCGAAGACTGGCAGTTCTCATGGCTTAGGCTCGTCTCCATTGCCCTGTTTATCCAGAAAATGGGATCATGATCCCTACAGGTTGGAGTGAGGATGGAGTGAAGGAATCTGAGGGAATTTTTTTTTTCTAAAAGTCAAAGCGTGGTACATGTAAGATGCGAGATTGTCACTGTTGTGGGCTCTTGGCCAAGGTAGGGGCAGAGGGGCACAGAGAAATGGTCACCCCTGGGCCTGCCAAGAACTGGAGTACTGGCCTTTCTGTATAAGAAGCTCAGAGCAGAGGCTGTTTCTTTTCCTTCTGTCTCTTCCCCTTCAGTCCGACTTGGCAGGTGTAGCTGCCATTTTCCCAAGTATTTCATTTACTGTGGCTTAGCCTGATTTACAACCTGGGACCTGGAATAGGACTCCTGAGTACTTTACCTAAGAACCTGTTTCTTTGCTGAGTTAGTTTGGTCCATTTGTACACACAACAGTTAGAGAATCTCATAGCCAGGTATGCAAAGAATCTGGTAAACCGCCAGTGAATTAAACCAATTTGTTGGGTGGGTGTACATAAAGTGTTGTTAACTCATGTTCAGGATATCTTGAATCAACATCCAAGGTATTTAACCTGTTAGGATCAGCCTAAGAAGACCAAGAGTAACGCTACGCAAGAGAGAATCATTGAGCTAGGTCCAGGACATTTGGTTAAGGCCTTTAGAGTTAGTTAGTTAGTTAGTTAGTTTGTTTGTTTGTTTGTTTGTTTTGAGATGGAGTCTGGCTCTGTCCCCCAGGCTGGAGTGCAGTGGCGCAATCTCAGCTCACTGAAGCCTCTGCCTCCCAGATTCAAGAGATTCTCCTGCCTCAGCCGCCCCAGTAGCTGGGATTACAGGCACGCACCACCACACCCAGCTAATTTTTGTATTTTTAGTAAAGATGGTTTCATCATGTTGGCCAGGTTGGTCTCAAACTCCAACCTCAGGTGATCCATCCACCTCGGCCTCCCAAAGTGCTGGGATTATGGGCATGAGCCACTGCACCCAGCTAGAGACAAGTTTTTTTTTTTTTTTTTTAATGTTTCCAGTCAGTTTTACACAAAATAGTGGTGAACTGGAGATTTTCCTGTATGTGTCTGATGAATACTCACTTGAAAAGATAGGTTGGCTAAACCCAGAGGGTCTCTGTTTCTGCTTTTATGAACCTACCCACTTGGCATTACTGCCAGGCACATTGAGAACATCTGGCTGCGGGAGCATGTTAAATGTTTACCACATGCTGGCCGGGCATGATGGCTCACGCCTGTAATCCCAGCACTTTGGAAGGCTGAGGCGGGTGGATCACCTGAGGTCAGGAGTTCCAGACCAGCCTGACCAACTTAGTGAAACCCCGTCTGTACTAAATACAGAAAATTAACTGGGTGTGGTGATGTATGCCTGTAATCCCGGCTACTTGGGAGGCTGAGGCAGGAGAATCGCTTGAACCCGGGAGGTGGTGGTTGCAGTGAGGGAGATTGCGCCTTTGCACTGAAGCCTGGGCAACTCCATCTCAAAAAAAAAATGTTTACCCCATGCTTTGTGGCATGAGATTTGAGACACATCTGATAGTCATCCTAATCCATTTTCTGTTTTTTTGGGGTTTTTTTGGTGGTGAATTTCTTGGGGCAAATAAGGAGAAAGTGATCATTTTTCTTTCCAGTGTTGAAAGAAAACTTTTTTAACTAAAGGGAGCCTAGCTCATTGGGGTCACTTTGGCTCTAAAATCTTTGACTCTTTGACAGATCTAAGTTCTATGATACGAAGCATTTATTCTTTATTCTTTTTGTGTGTGGTTCTAGTATAGACTGTATTTCTTTTATTTATTTATTTTTTGAGATGGAGTCTCCATCGCCCAGGCTGGAGTGCAGCGGTGCGATCTCACTGAAATCTCTGCCTCCTGGGTTCAAGCAATTCTTCTGCCTCAGCTTCCTGAGTAGCTGGGATTACAGGTGCCCGCCATCATGCCCAGCTAATTTTTGTATTTTTAGTAGAGAAGGGGTTTCACCATGTTGGTCAGCCTGGTCTCGAACTCCTGCCCTCAAGTGATCCACCCACCTTGGCCTCCCAAAATGCAGGGTTTACAGGCGTGAGCAACCGCACCTGGCAATATAGACTGTATTTCTACAACTTTTTTGACTTTTGAACAAATTCAGTTGTTATACAGCTTTGAGACGGGAAATAATTCATTAGCTCATTACCTGTAAAGGAGCACAAGTTAGTATGTGGGGAATGTTCAAAGTATCAGAGAGAATATCTGCCTTTTTGTAAATAACTGGGCAACAGGAAGACACCCTGCCTCTTGTACCCCCATACCACTTCCTGTTGAATTAGCATTAGTATTAACTGCTTACAGAAAGAGCAGTGCTCTGGCTTGCAGAAAGAGCAGGAGCCGGAAGAGAGCTTGGGGCCCTTTGGATCAAAATGGGTCCTCTGTCATGGGAATAGGCATTGAAGAATACATCAGACTTTGGAAGCTGCTTCCTATGGCCCATATGAAGCCGGTCTGAGATGCTTGGGTTTGCACAGAAATCAGCTGTGAGTGCTTATCAGCGGGTGATAGGTAAACCCAGGCCATGTGACTTCACAAAGCCTCTTGTTAGCTTATAACAGTCTGTGTCAAGCTTTCTTTAAAAGTGAACCAGCAAGTTTTGCCATCTGCCTTTGTTTGAGAAGAGATAGGACACTCATAAAAATTGCTTAAAATGGAAGTGGACAAAAAACCGATGGCAGCCAGCCAGGGAAATTTTCTTTGTGAAAGGGCATATAAGCAAGAAGCCCTGTACTGGGACCAAAAAAAAAAGGGAAGGGGTCATTAAAGAAGAAAGAAAGAGATGATGACAACAGTAGTGAATTTGGGAGAAGAGACTCAGCCAGAGCTAATAATAGATTGCCTGTTAGGCATTTTCATGTGACCAAACAAAATCTGTGTCTTAAAACAAATTTAAAACATAGGTTAGAACTCAGGCAGCCAATTAGAGGAAGCAAGCAAGCTGTGTTACATGTAAACAGTTGTCTCTTGAGCTGAGGCTTGTGGACTCTTATAAGGGGCTGCAGTTTGCTCATTTAGAGACTGGCGTCCACACCATCTCTTTTGAACCCCACAAAAACCTGTGAAGTAAGCAAGTCAGTAAAATGATTTTTAACCCCATTTTACTAGGGAAGGAACAACCTCAAAGGTCATTTGATTGCTAGGAAATTGGACCAGAGAGGGAATTGAAACCGTCTTCTGATTCCTGCTCCTCTTCGCCTTAATGCAGCTGTTTTTCAGGAACACGTAGATAATTCTCAAGTTCTTTTGGGGAAACTTGAGAAAGAAGAGGAGAGATCATTTAGAACCACATATTTTACTCCCAAAGTATAGGTTTCAAGATTATCCACAGTTGACCTTGTCAAAGAACGAGAATCTGCCCTACCCTATTTCTCTCCCTGACCCTAGCAATGCACATGAGGCAATCCCTCTTGACTTGAAATTATTGAATGGAATATCAGTAATGTCAAGTTGGTATTGCTTAATCAGATAGACTGTTGAACTCTATACCTCTTAAATGTTTGGCCATTTGTGGGTGTTTATCAAAAGAGCCAGACTTAGATAAGATAGTCTACAGAAGAAAGCACCTTTTCCAAGAGATAGACATTATTTGCTATAAAGTAATAGCCCTTTAGGAAAAGAAAAATGCTTTTCGCAGATTGGATTGAGTTCATATATTAAACTAATTGTGTTATATTGTTGCAAAATCAGTCCCTGGCTCAAAGTCACCATCATCAAGTCAACCAGAAGACTTTTTTTTTTTTTGAGACGCAGTTTCACTTTTGTTGCCCAGACTGGAGTGCAATGGTGCGATCTCATCTCACCAAAACCTCTACCTCCTGGGTTCAAGCGATTCTCCTGCCTCAGCCTCCTGAGTAGCTGGGATTACAGGCATGCGCTACCATGCCTGGCTAATTTTTTTGTATATTTAGTAGAGACAGGGTTTCACCATGTTGGTCAGGCTGGTCTCAAACTCCCAAACTCAGGTGATCTGCCCACCTCGGCCTCCCAAAGTGCTGGGGTTACAGGGGTGAGCCACTGTACCCAGCGACTTTTTTCTTTTTTTTTTTTTTTTAAGAGAGTCTTGCTCCAACACCCAGGCTGGAGTGCAGTGGCGTGATCTCCGCTTACTGCAACCTCTGCCTCCTGAGTTCAAGCAATTCTGTGTGCCTTAGCCACCCAAGTAACTGGGATTACAGGCCTGCACCACCATGCCCTGCTAATTTTTATATTTTTAGTAGAGGCTGGGTTTCACCATGTTGGCCAAGGTGGTCTCCAACTCCTGGCCTCAAGTGATCTACCCGCCTCGGCCTCCCAGAGTGCTGGGATTACAGGCATGAACCACCATGCCTGTCCTGTAGAAGATTTTTTTTTTTTTTAATGAGCTGATATTTGGAAAGATGCAGTCCCAAGCTCTGATCCTAAAACCAAGTAACAAATAAGAATATACGAGGCTGGGCACGATGGCTCCTGCCTGTAATCCTTGTACTTTACAAGGCTGAGGTGGACAGATGGCTTGAGCCCAGGATTTGGAGACCAGCCTAGGCAACCTGGTGAAACCCTGTCTCTACAAAAAATACAAAAATTGGTTGAGTGTGGTGGCTCACTCCTGTAATCTCAGCACTTTGGGAGGCTGAGGCTGGTGGATCACTTGAGGTCAGGAGTTCAAGATCAGCCTGGCCAACATGGTGAAACCCCATTTCTACTAAAAATACAAAACTTAGCTAGGTGTGGTGGCACATGCCTGCCTGTAGTCCCAGCTACTTGGAAGGCTGAGGCAGGAGAATAGCTTGACCCCAGGAGGTGGAGGTTGTAGTGAGCTGAGATCACGCCACGGCATTCCAGCCTGGGCCAGAGCGAGATTCCATCTCAAAAAACAACAACAATAACAAAAATAAACAAAACAAACAAAAAAACTACGGGCATGGTTGCCCATTCCTGTAGTCTAGCTACTCGGGAGGCTGGGGCAGGAGGATCACTTGAGCCTGGGAGGCTGAGGTTGCAACGAGTAGAGACTGTGCCACTGCACTTCAGCCTGGGCAAAAGAACAAGACCCTGTCTCAAAACAGATATAGATAGAAAGCGAGAGAGAATGAGCCTGTCTGATTTGGAGCTTCAACTGGATGGATTTTTTGATGTTCAAAGAGTTATTGCTGGCCGAATGCAGTGGCTCACACCTATAATCCTAGTACTTTGGGAGGCCGAGATGGGTGGATTGCTTGAGCTCAGGAGTTCAAGACCAGCCTGGGCAACATAGCAAGACCCCCCGTCTCTGTTTTTAATTTAAAAAAAAAAAATGAGGGGCCTGGCACAGCGGCTCATGCCTATAATCCCATCACTTTGGGAGGCCGAGGCAAGCAGATCACCCGAGGTCAGGAGTTTGAGACCAGCCTCACCAACATGGTGAAACCCCGTCTCTACTAAAAATACAAAAGAACTAGCCAGGTGTTGTGGTGTGCACCTGTAATCCCAGCTACTCAGGAGGCTGAGGCAGGAGAATCACTTGAACCCAGGAGGCAGAGGTTGCAGTGAGCCAAGGTCATGCCACTGCACTGCAGCCTGGGTGACAGTGCAAGACTCCATCTCAAAAAAAAAAAAAAAGAGTTATTACTTGTTGAAGCCTCACATCCCCACAATGGAATGATAGAAACAAATATTTTGCTGGGATTCATTTCTATTCCAGCTGAGTCTTGAATTTCTGGGCTCAAGCGATTCTCTTATCTCAGCCTCCCAAAGTGCTGGGATTACAAACCTGAGCCACTGTACCCAGCCAACATTTTATTATGCCTGTGACACAGTCTAAGGGGTCTTGATGACATGTGCCTGGCAGCCAACTTTTTATTATTTATTTATTATTTTAAACAGGGTCTTATTCTGTCACCCAGCCTGGCATGCAGTGGTGCAATCACAGCTTCCTGCAGCTTCTACCTCCCAGACTCAAGTGATCCTCCCACTCAGCCTCCCAGGTAGCTGGGATTACAGGTGGGTACCACCATGCCCAGCTAATTTTTGTATTTTTTATAGAGATGGAGTTTCTCCATGTTGCTCAGGCTGGTCTCGAACTCCTGAACGCAAGTGATTCTCTCTACTTGGCCTCCCAGAGTGTTAGAATTACAGGCATGAGCCACCACGCCCTGCCTTACTTTTTATTTTTAACCATTAATTATACAAATCAGAATTTGGCAGAACCATAGAATTTAGTCTTGGAAGGGTCACGGGTCATCTTGGTCACTAGCCAGCCTTCCACCCAGGATAAGTCCTCCTGGAGCATCCTTCATAGATGGTCATCCGCCCGTTCTATTGTAGACCTAATTGGAGTCACTGTGCGTTCTCTGTTATGTCAGACTGAAATCTTGTATCTGCTGCTGCCTATTACCTCACGTGTACCTTCAGGAGCAAGACAGAAAGTGATCCAAGGCCCTTTATCTGAAATCTGTGGTCTTTTCTTCCTATAATCTCTGCTGCTTCTGCTAAAAACAGGTATCATCGGCCAGGCGCAGTGGCTCACACCTGTAATCCCAGCACTTTGGGAGGCCAAGGCTAGTGGATCATGAGGATTGAGATTGAGACTAGCCTGGCCAATATGGTGAAACCCTGTCTCTACTAAAAATACAAAAATTAGCTGGGTGTGGGGGCACGTGCTTGTTGTCCCAGCTACTCGGGAGGGCTGAGGCAGAAGAATTGCTTGAATCCAGGAGGTAGAGGTTGCAGTAAGCTGAGATCTCGCCACTGCAGTCCAGCCTGGCAACGGAGAGAGACTCCATCTCAAAAAAACAAAAACAAAAAACACACACACATATCATCATGCACTTCTCACATGACACGCTGTCCACACCTCTCACGGTTCCCTCAGCTGAGACAGTAGTAGCCCATGGGGTTTATAGTACAGACTTTCCTCGGAAATGTTATGCTGAGTGAAAGAAGCCAGTCACAATGCACTGTATGATCAATTTAGGTGAAAGTCCAGAATGGAGAAGTCTATAAAGACAGAAAGTTGAGTAGTGCTTGTCTACGTGGGAATGGGGTACTGGCGAGTAGAGAGATAGGAATGTGATAAGGAAGAGAGATGAGGTTTCTTTTTAAGGTGGTGAAAATATTCTCAAGTTGACTGGAGTAATGGTTGCATATATCTGTGAAGATACCAAGAACCACTGAATTGTACACTTTATTTTTTTTATTTTTTTAAAGATGGGGTTTCACCATGTTGGTCAGGCTGGTCCTGAACTCCCGACCTCAGGTGATCCACCCGCCTTGGCCTCCAAAGTGCTTGGATTACAGGCGTGAGCCACCATGCCCGGCCCGAATTGTACACTTTAAATGGGTGGCTCATGCCTGTAATATCAGCACTTTGAGAGGTTGAGGCAGGCGGATCATCTGAGGTCAGGAGTTAAAGACCAGCCTAGCCAACATGAAGAAACCCTGAGATACTAAAAATACAAAAATTAGCCAGGCATGGTGGCATGCACCTATAATCCCAGCTACTGGGGAGGCTGAGGCAGAATTGCTTTGAACCTGGGAGGCAGAGTTGGCAGTGAGCTGAGGTCATGCCACTGCATTCCAGAGTGAGACTCAACAGAGTGAGACTATCTCAAAAAAAAAAGAAAAGGGTGATTTGTATGGTATAAGACCTGGGTTCAAATGTTGCTTCTGCTGTTTACTAGCTGTGTGACCTTGAGCAAATGACTCACCTGATCTAAGTCTTTTTCCTTATCAGAACTTGTCTTTATGAGGACCTACTGCATAAGGGGTGTGTGTGGGTTAAATTACATAAAGCATAGAAAGAAGGCCAGGCACAGTGGCTCACACCCGTAATCCCAGCACTTTGGGAGGCTGAGGTGGGTAGATCATGAGGTCAGGAGATTGAGACCATCCTGGCTAACACGGTGAAACCGCCTGTCTACTAAAAATACAAAAATTAGCCAGGTGTGGTGGCCTGTAGTCCCAGCTACCCGGGAGGCTGAGGCAGGAGAATCGCTTGAACCTGGGAGGCAGAGATTGCAGTGAGCCGAGATTGTTCCACTGCACTCCAGACTGGGTGACAGAGTGAGGTTCTGTCTCAAAAAAAAAAAATAAAATAAAACCATAAAAGAGCCTGGGACTGGGTCTCGCCATATTCACCAAGTGACTTCCCCATTGGTTCTTTGAATAAAAGGTGCCCAGAAATAGTCAGAATCCTCTGTATTTTGCCCCTAGTTTGCTTAGGTGAAAAGTGAAAGGCAAGGGAGGCCTGCCCTGGAGACATCGGCATTCAAGGGTGTGTGGCACCCAGGGAGGCACAGCCCCACCCCAGCAACCTGGAGAGGGAGGAGCTTCCATGGTGTGGAGGGGGATGTTGGTTATGGGAAACTTGGACCCTGTGGACATCAAACAGCAAAGAAACAGTAAAAAGTTGTAGTGGAGTCACTCACTCTAGCTACACAAAAAGATGTCTTTGCTGCACATGTTTCCCTGGACAGAAACAGGAACTCCTCATCTTGCAAGCCTGTTGCCCTCTCCTAAGCCGTGGATCATCTTTCCTTAAGTACGGAGTTGACCTTGAAGTTGTGAACATGGAAGCTCAAGTAGAGCTTACTAAAAGCTTTGGAGATTATCTCACTAACCAGCATTACTTTGCAGAAGTGGGACGAAGGCTTTGAGGTTGGGTTGGTTGGAGGCCAAGCCAGTTCCAGAACCCAGGATTTTGACTCTGCTCCATTTAGCTCAACACAGTGCCTCCTTCCTTCATTGACTGTGGACACTTAACTTGCCCTTAAAACTTGTTTGGTTTATGACATTGGCATACCTGTGCATAACTCCAGCTCAGCATTTTAAGACTCTGGTAGTGCACGGGAAGCAGTGACTAAAATGATAGGTACCCTGTTCCTAATATGGGATGTAAAAGACAACACAGTACTCGAAAAAAGAAGCTGTTGTCTTAAAAATGCATCTTCCTTTAAATGTAAACGAATAACAAAGGTAGGCCTTAAGGAACTTTCTTAGTACTTGAAGCTCTTGGCTGGCTTTTCCAGGAAGTTTGAGGAGATGAGTCATGACTCATTTTCTGCAGGGTCAGTGAGGAAACTGGAGAAGCGGCTGTCCTGTTCCTGCCGGTGCCTGGAGCTTTCTTTTCTTTTCTTTTCTTTTTTTTTTTTTTTTTTTTCAATAGAGACGGGGTTTCACCATGTTGGCCAGGCTGATCTCGAACTCTTGACCTCAAGTGATCCACCCGCCTCTGCCTCCCAAAGTGCTGGAATTACAGGCGTGAGCCACCGCGCCCGGCCTGCCTGGAGCTTTAAGTGTTGTTTTATCAACCTCTGGTCCCATACCTTTCCTCCTGTCTTCCCTTCCTGTAGGCTGGAGTCTGATGTGATGCTTTTTTTTTCTTTTCTTTTTTTTTTTTTTTTTTTGAGACGGAGTTTCACTCTTGTTGCCTAAGATGGAGTGCAATGGCACAATCTTGGCTCACTGCAAACTCCGCCTTCCGAGTTCAAGCAATTCTCCTGCCTCAGCCTCCCAAGTAGCTGGGATTACCCGTGCCTGCCACCATGCCCGGCTAATTTTTTATATTTTTAGTAGAAACAGGGTTTCACCATATTAGCCAGGCTGGCCTTGAACTCCTGACCTCAGGTGATCTGCCCGCCTCGGCCTCCCAAAGTGCTGGGATTACAGGCATGAGCCACCACACCTGATGATGCTTCTTACCAAAACACAAAACCACATGCATTGTGTAAGAAGACTCTCAAAAACCATTGACTGAAATGCTGCTAATGCCAAAAAAATAAAATAAAAATAAAAAGTGGAGAGAGGGTGTTTAGCTCACCAAGAATACTAACCAACTGGCTGGGCATTGTGGTTAACACCTGTGAGCCCAGCACTTTGTGAGGCCAAGGCACGTGGATCGTTTGAGGTAAGGTGTTCAAGACCAGCCTGGCCAACATGGGGAAAACTTGTCTATACTAAAAAAAAAAAAAAAAAAAAAAAAAAAAGAGAAAGGCCTAGTGGCACATGCCTGTAATCCCAGCTACTGGGGAGACTGAGGCAGGAGAATAGCTTAAAAAACTCCGGCGGGCTGGGCACGTTGGCTCATGCCTGTAATCCCAGCACTTTGAGAAGCCAAGGTGGGTGGATCACGAGGTCAGGAGATTGACACCATCCTGACTAACATGGTAAAACCCTGTCTCTACTAAAAATACGAAAAATTAGCCAGGCGTGGTAGCACTTGCTTGTAGTCCCAGCTACTTGGGAGGCTGAGGCAGGAGAATTGTTTGAACCTGGGAGACAGAGGTTGCATTGAGCTGAGATCACGCCACTGCACTCCAGCCTGGGTAACATTGCGAGACTCCGTCTCAAGAAAAGAAAAAAGAACCAACTGTCTGACTGGGCCTGTTGGTTAAAACCAGCTATGGTGCACACCTTCATCGCCCTTCTTGGCCTTTTCTCTCCTACTTGCCTAAAACCCTGTTGTTGCTTTTGGTTAAGGCCTTTAGATGGAGTTGGAATCCATATAACATTAGAACTGGAGCGTTTTCAAGGTTGTCCAGTTCATTCCTCACATTTTACAGGCTGGAGAAGTTAAACAACCTGTCCAGTGTCCTATAAAGGCATTGTAGGGGGGATCTTAGGGAGAAAGACAAGGTTCCTCAGTACCCCTTAGTGATGCATGTATGTACACAGTTAACTTTTTTCCTTTTTTCATTCACGTCTTGGGTGTATTTTTTTGTTTGCTAGTCTCTTTTTCTCTAATCTACAGAAGGAGGAAAAATAGGATTCAAGGGTAGATAGTTCTATAGATAAAGAATTCCTTTTCCAAATTGTTTAGGAGAGCTGGCTTGGTTTAAACCAGTTATTAGCCAGCATTCTCCCAGCTGCCCTCCCACCCTGAACAGCTGTGCTGCGTGTAAGGCAGCCCAGGGAGGGTTTCACCCCCTTGCCCTCTCTTCTGCCTACAGTTCTTGCGCAAAGCGGAGCAAGCAGCTGGTGAGAGTTAAGTTTATACTGATCAGATCATCTCAGTGTGAGAGTGCAATCCTGAAGTCAGTTTCCAGAAACTAAAAACATTTTATGTTGCTTTAGTAATAAATTTGCTGGTTTGCTTTTTCACGTGGAAGAAGGAAAGGAGAGGCTGAGGACAGGGTGGGTGCAATAAGTAGGCTCACATGGACAAGTTGTGTGGCTCCCACTGGCCAGTGTTGGATCGCTTTAAAATTTTTTGAACATTTTAGGTGATTGGGTTGTTACATGCTGGCCTGCATACCATATTCACCCCCTGCTCCTTATACTTGATGCACATGTCTAATCTAAAGGAGAATCATGCTCTTATAAGAGCAGAAAAAGAAGAGAAATTAGGCCAGGCACTGGCCTGTACTCCCAGCACTTTGGAGGCTGAGGTGGGAGGATTGCTTGAGGCCAGGAGTTTGAGACTAGCCTGGGTAATATAGGGAGACCCAATCTCTAAAAAAAATTTTTTTTAATTAGCCAGGCATGCCTTTGGTCCTAGCTACTTCGGAGGTTGAGGTGGGAAGATCCCTTGAGCCTGGGAGATTGAGGCTGCAGTGAGCCATGATTACATCCCTGCACTCCAGCCTGGGCAACAGAGGCAGACCCTGTCTCAAAAAAAAAAAAAAAAAAGAAACGCCATGTTTCCACGCAGAGTCTTGCTTCTGCAGAACTTTACTTGTTACATCTCAAAATCCTACACTTAGAATTGAGTAAATTTTATATCCCTCTAACTTTCTTGTAGAGAAAAGAAAAAGACATCTTTGTTAATAGGGATTCACCTTGAACTTGGGACCTCAGTGGGGACTGGCTTTTCAGCAGGAGTAAACAGACACCATCCACAAGACTGAAGGTTTTTGTGCCAGACTTCTCTTTCTTCCAGTTACAGGAGTTTTCTTGAGGGAGTTTTTGCCAAAGCTAGATTTTCTGGTTCTATTTCCTAAAATGGAAATAGATCACAGATTTCCTTTTGTCATTATTGCAGTTCTGTCATCTGCCATACCTTAGTTTCATTTGTGCCAAATGAGGTGAGTTGTGACTCCTCTTCTTTGTCAAATTGTGGCTGAGTCATGCCAGGAGAGCATTTAAAAGTCCTACGTTAACAGCCTGAAACTCCAGCCACCCAGTGCAGGCAGCACATAGGAGCTGAGTGTTTCCATTGGCTGATCGATTGATTCCAGCAGAGACTGATATTCACTTGCTACAGTCCTGCCTCTGAAATAGTCTGTCACTGCCATATATCAGCATATAAAAGAGAGTCTTCTTGATTAGCAGTAACCTCTATAAAAAAAAAAAAAGAAGAAGAAGAAAAGAGAGTCTTCAAACTCGCCTCCTGTACCACCCAGAAAAAATTTTGAAAACAGCAATCCCCTTGCACATTTTGTACATCTGCTTTATTATTATTTATTTATTTTACTGAGACAGAGTCTTGCTCTGTCACTCGGGCTGGAGTGCAGTGGCACGATCTTGGCTCGCTGCAACCTCCGCCTCCAGGGTTCAAGCAATGCTCCTGCCTCAGCCTCCCGAGTAGCTGGGATTACAGGCACCCACCACCATGCCTGGCTGATTTTTGTATTTTTAGTAGAGATGGGGTTTCACCATGTTGGCCAGGCTGATCTCAAACTCCTGACCTCAGGTGATCACTCACCTCAGCCTCCCAAAGTTCTGGGATTACAGGTATGAGCCACCTCACTTTAAATGTTTTTGTTTGGGCTGGGCACAGTGGCTCGTGCCTGTAATCCCAGCACTTTGAGAGGCTGAGGCAGGTGGATCATGAGGTCAGGAGTTCAAGACCAGCCTGGCCAACATGGTGAAACCCCGTCTCTACTAAAAATACGAAAAATAAGCTGGATGTGGTGGCACATGCCTGTAATCCCAGCTACTCAGGAGGCTTAGGCAGGGGAATCGCTTGAACCTGGGAGATGGAGATTGCAGTGAGCCGAGATTGAACCATTGCACTCCAGCCCAGGTGACAGTGTGAGACTCCATCTCAAAAAAAAAAATTTTTTTTCTTTTTTGGTTTTGGTTTTGGTTCTGGTTTCGGTCAAAACCTTAACAGCTGCAGATTTTACTTATTTAATTTATGGAAAAGGCCTTCTATATGATCATATTGGCTGTGCCAGTCCTCATCAAATAATCAACCTAATCATTCTGGCTCTCTGTGAAATAAAATCTCACTTTTCATCTGTTAACTTTCTTTTTTTTTTTTTTTTTTTTTTGGAGACAGAGTCTCACTCTGGCCCAGGCTGGAGTACAGTGGCGCAATCTCGGCTCACTGCAACCTCTGCTGCTGAGGTTCAAGTGATTCTCCTGCCTCAACATCCCTAGTAGCTGGGATTATAGGTGGCTGGCTAATTTTTGTAGTTTTAGTAGAGACAGAGTTTCACCATCTTGGCCAGGTTAGTCTTGAACTCCTGACCTTGTGATCCACCCGCCTTGGCCTCCTAAAGTATTGGGATTATAGATGTGAGCCACCATGCCTGGCCCATATGTTAACTTTCTTAATACTCTTCCCTCTCATGGTTTCTGAATGTTAATATTTCTTTTTTGGTTTTTTTTTTTGAGACAGAGTCTTGCTCAGTTGCCCAGGCTGGAGTGCAGTGGTGCGATCTCAGCCTACCAAAACCTCCACCTCCCGGGTTCAAGTGCCTCAGCCTCCTGAGACCTTATACCGAGTAGCTGGGACTACAGACGCACGCCACCATGCCCAGCTAATTTTTGTGATTTTAGTAGAAACGGGGTTTCACTGTGTTGGCCAGGCCGGTCTTGAACTCCGGACTTTGTAATCCACCCACCTTGGCCTCCCAAAGTGCTAAGATTACAGGCATGAGCCACTGCACCTGGCAAATGTTAGTATTTCTAAGATAGGTACTAGACAATTAAGCAAGTAAGTGATGAAACTTGGAGATTGCTATGGAGTCTGTCAGTCTTGAGAACTTGCTTTCTGCATTGTTCTTCTAAGACTCCTTTGGGAATCTCCAGTTGTCTTTGTGTGTGGTGCTCCAGTGGCCTTTATACTCTGGGCATTTTATCGGAGGAATTCGGAATAAGTCAGGTGCCCA
The DNA here is from genome assembly GCA_963573385.1 of Cacajao melanocephalus. NCBI lineage: Eukaryota > Metazoa > Chordata > Mammalia > Primates > Pitheciidae > Cacajao > Cacajao melanocephalus. The sequence continues at coordinate 62,108 of CAUYLG010024389.1, read as the reverse complement.
TGATTTGACTCACTACTTCTCCTAGAGGTCTATTCCTTTAGAATCTGTTCTCTGAAAAGTACCAGTTCTAAACCTCACCAACCAACTGAATAGACCTCGATGGGCCAAGGGCATTCCAAGTAAACACGAAAAACTAATTCAGCCCATGATGGGAAGGGAGGGACATGCCTCATTATATCCTCCTCTCTGGAATTCAGGCACAACTGACCAGCATTAACATTAAAACGGAGATCTTAAGTCTGAAAATAGGCCACAAATTCCAGTACTTCAGAAGGCTGAGGCAGGAGGATCGCTTGAGCCCAGGGGTTCAAGACCAGCCTAGGCAATATAATAATACCTTGTCTCTACAAAAAAAAAAAAAAAAAAAAGACAAACAGACTCTTTGTAGCAATAAGATTTGAAATTCCAACCTGACTCTAATATAGCATCACATAACAGATAGCAGGCCCTGAGAGAAATTGAAGTGTTTTAACCCAAAATATATTCCTTCGACATATTTTGAAATGGGCCTTCAAAGCTGTCTCTAGTGGGGGAAATCCACATTCTGCAGAGAATCACCTTCCCTTCCCAGGTCTTTTCCTGATCTGAGAGAGAATTAACTAAGAGTCTGATACCTTTCTAGGTCAGATAAGAGACATTTTACTATCCTGCTATCTAGAGACGTCATCTGCATAATAAAAACCTTGGTCTCCACAACCCCTGATCTTAACCTAGACACTCCTTTTTTTTCCCCCCCACCAAGTTTCACTCTTGTTGCCTAGACTGGAGTGCAGTGGCTCGCTACAGCCTCTGCCTCCTGGGTTCAAGCAATTCTCCTGCCTCAGCCTCCTAAGTAGCGAGGATTACAGGCATGTGCCACCACACACAGCTAATATTTGCATTTTTAGTAGAGACAAGGTTGTCCAGGTTGGTCTCAAACTCCCTATCTCAGGTGATCTGCCTGCCTCGGTCTCCCAAAGTGCTGAGATTACAGGTGTGAAACACTACGCCTGGCCATTGATGTTTATAAGCTACTTTTACAAGAGGGTTACACTTGCCAGTCTGTCCCTGGATTTGGGTGACCCCTCCTATCCAAGAAAACTAGATGTGATTAGAGTTATATTACAGTAATTGTCATGTAGCCCACAAGAAACTAATCTACCAGATACTGCTGGTTTAGGGGATGCTGTGGTATAAGGAAAGAAATGTACTGTATTAACCCACAAGGAAATCAATGACACAAGAAAAATGTTTTTAAAAATTTATATTAGGGCTGGGGCAAGGTGGTTCACGCCTGTAATCCCAGCACTTTGGGAGGCTGAGACGGGCAGGTCACAAGGTCAGGAGTTCAAGACCAGCCTGGACAACATGGTGAAACCCCGTCTCTACAAAAAATACAAAAATTAGCTGGGCATGGTGGTGGGTGCCTATAGTCCCAGCTGCTCAGGAGGCTGAGGCAGGAGAATCAGTTGAAGCCAGGAAGCGGAGATTCAAGTGAGCTGAGATCACACCACTGCACTCCAGCCTGGGCAACAAGAGCGAAACTCCTTCTCAAAAAAAAACTGGCCAGGGGCAGTGGCTCACACCTGTAATCCCAGCACTTTGGGAGGCCAAAGTGGGCAGATCACCTGAGGTGGGGAGTTCGAGACTAGCCTGACCAAGATGGAAAAACCCCATCTCTACTAAAATACAAAATTAGTTGGGCGTGGTGGCCCATGTCTGTAATCCTAGCTACTCCAGAGGCTGAGGCAGGAGAATGGCTTGAACCCAGGAGGCTGAGGTTGCAGTGAGCTGAGATTGAGCCATTGCATTCTAGCCTGGGCAACAAGAGCAAAACTCTGTCTCCAAAAAAAAAAAAAAAAAAAAAAAAAATTAGATCAGGTACAGTGGCTCACATCAATAATCCAAGGTGAGGAGGCCAAGATGGGGGGATCACTTGAGCCCAGGAGTTCAATACCAGCCTGGGCAACATAGTAAGAGCCTATCTTTGTTTATGCAATATATATATTTAAATACATATAGGCAAGATACGCAATTGAACACATTTCCATTGATTCCTGTCTTAAGTGCTGTCACCCAGGCTGGAGAGCAATGGCAGCGCAATCTCGGCTCACTATAACCTCCACCTCCTGGGTTCAAGCGATTCTCCTGCCTCAGCCTCCTGAGTAGCTGGGATTACAGGCGTGTGCCACCATGCCTGGCCAATTTTTGTATTTTTAGTAGAGACAGGGTTTCACCATGTTGGTGAGGCCGGTCTCAAACTCCTGACCTGGTGATCCGCCCGCCTCAGCCTCCCAAAGTGCTGGGATTACAGGCCTGAGCCACCACACCCGGCCGCTTTTCTGATTTCTTAAGATGGAAGCTGAAGTCACTGATTTGTGACCTTTCCTTTCTAATATAGGTATTTTAAATTTTATTTTTTATAAGATAGAGTTCTACCATGATGGCCAGGCTGATCTTGAACTCCTGACCTCAGGTGATCCACCCGCCTCGGCCTCCCAAAGTGCTGGGATTAAAGACATGAGCCACAACACTTGGCCTCCAATTTTTTTTTTTAAGAGACTAGATCTTGTTATGTTGCCCAGGCTGGTCTTGAACTGGCCTCAAGCAATCCTCCCACTTCAGCCTTCCAAGTAGCAGGGACTACAGGTGTATACCTGTCATTTTTTTCCGATTTAATTCCACTGTGGTCAAAGAACATACTTTGTATGAGTTGAATCCTTTGAAATTGATTGAGACTTGGTTCATGGGTAGAATACCTTCTGAGTGCACTTGAAAGGAATGTGTGTTCTGCTGTTGTTGGGTGGAGTATTTTGTAAATGTCAGTGCGGTCGGTCAAGTTGGGTTTGTTTGTTTGTTTGTTTGGAAACAGGATCTCACTCTGTTGCCCAGGCTAGAGTGTGTGGTGTGATCATATCTCACTGCAACCTTGAACTTGTGAGCTCCAGCAGCCCTCCTGCCCTACCCTCCCAAGTAGCTAGGACTACAGGTGTGAGCCACTATACTCAGCTAATTTTTGTGTATTTTGTAGAACCAGAGACAGAGCCTTACTTTGTTTCTCAAGCTGGTCTCAAACTCCTGCCTTCAAGCAGTCCTCCTGCCTCAGCCTCCCAAAGTGCTGGGATTACAGGTGAGAGCCACCATGCCTGGCCTAGTTTTAGAATCTTAAGCAGTATACTTTCATTTCTGTCCTCCCAGCCTTTGAACCGTGGTTCTCATGCATTTTACTGTTACACGTGTTATAAACCCACAGTGTACTGTTTTATTTTTGCTTTAAATAGTCACTTATCTTTTAAAGATACTCAAATAGGCTGGGAGCAGTGGCTCACACCTGTAATCCCAGCACTTTGGGAGGCCGAGGTGAGTGAATCATCCGAGGTCAGGAGTTCGAGACCAGCCTTGCCAACATGGTGAAACCCCGTCTCTACTAAAAATACAAAAATTAGCCGGGTGTGGTGGCACGCACCTGTAGTTCCAGCTACTGGGAGGCTGAGGCAAGAGAATTGCTTGAACCTTGGAGACAGACTGTAGGGCTGATGGCCCCACAGGGTCGTAGGGTGTGCCTTATTCTGTGCTAAGGTGCAAGATCTGAGAAATAGAGACAGGACACAAAAGTACAAGGAAAACGCTGGGCTCAGGGGGCCACGCCACCTATAAGCGGAGTCAGGCGAGGCCCCGAATGTCCAGAAGCTTGAGTATTTATTGTGTATAGGTTAGGGGGCAGGGCAGTGAGTGAAATCTTCTTTAAGGATAGTGATAGGGTCGTGAGCAATAAAACATGGGGTCCACCCCCATTAGGTCACCTAGGCCAGGAGGTGGACAGTGCACAGCAAGGGGCCCGTTCCCATGAAGGCAAGGGCCATGTGCAGTAAGGGGTCCACCCCCATTAGGTCACCGAGGCTTGAAGGTGGGCTGTGCGCAGTGAAGAGGGTGCAATGTGCAATACGTCTATCTATGGGCAAACTACTTCTAAGAAGATTTATAGGGGGATGCTTTAAGTCTCAAAGTAGTGACAGAGTTGTCAAGGTTACCGCCACCTTCTGGCAGCTTCCAGTGAGTTCTATGGGAAGTTGCTTTTCGAGCAGCATAGTAGCAAGAGCTGATAAAGTTCACAGTCACCAAGGTGGATTGCCGGTCTGAGGGCAGCCTTCCACAAGAACTGGAGCAAGGTCCTACAACTCCTTTATCTGGAGGAGTGGCTCTTGCCCCAAGCCTGCCATACAGCAGGTATCTTTACGATATTGAACGCTGCCACCTGTGCCATGGATTCTTGTCCTGGTATAACTGTTTTTCCCTTAAATCATGCTCTGCACTGTGTCTGCTCTAGACATTCCTCCGATTATAAGCTGCTTATTCCTTAATTCATGCTCTGTACTGTGTCCACTCTAGGCATTCCTCCGATTAGGAACTAAGATATATATATATATGTAGGGAAATATTCTGTAGGCACTCACACTATGAACTATTATATGATTATATAGAGGATTATATAGAGGGATTCATCAAGCCCTAATTCTGTAAACTAATATATGATTATATAAAGGATTATATAAAAGGAAATAGGTGAGTAGTAACACTATAAAGTGAGATATTCTTCAAGCCCTAATTGTGCCAGGGTTCTGCTTAGGTCTCTTTCCTCAGTGCCCATATGGGGGGTTACCCACAGCAGATGTTGCATTGAGTTGAGAGTTGCACTCCAGCCTGGGCAACAGAGCGAGACTCCGTCTCAGTGAATGAATGAATGAATGAATGTTGTGAACACTATCAGAGGCTCACCTCAGTGAGGAGTGACAGTAGCCAGTGCATTTATCTGTTAGTAAACTAAGAAACAAATGATCAAAGATTTTTTCCTTTTTATTTATGACCTTTTACTCAGTTCAGTCTATAGACATAATCTGTGCCTGGTCCTAGGGGTAGAAAGGTCTGTGACTTGGTCCTGGCCCCAGGCAGCTCATCTTGTAGAGGCAGACAACAACAGAAGTAGCTGCTGTGATATGGCGTGTGCTCTGTTGGAGAAAACTGGATCTTGAAACAAGGAAAAATGTTTCTAGAATGCTCTTAGGACATGTTGCCAAGGACTGTTGATCATGTTGCACTTGATGGTGAATGCTGTCTGGAAGCAACCCGGGTGGAAGGCAGGGAGTTACTTTTGCTAAGGAGCCAGCTTAGAGTGGATTCTGTAAGCCGAGCCTCATCTGAAGCGTGAGTCCGTACCTCCCTGCAGAATTGCCAGGTTTCATGCAGGAAATCAGCGGCTTCTGATTGGAGGGCTGGTGCCGGTGGGGATAATGAACTTGGTAGTGTCGGCAGAGGTGATTGGCCGGGCTCTGCTGCAGTGAGAATGCAGACTGGATGCTCCAGTCCTCAGCTTGGGTGATGAGCGAGGACAGCTGAATAATTGGGAGCTCGAAGTTGCTTCTGCCTCTGGGAGTGGTCTGCTTGGCTGTCGCGTTTTCCTTTTTTTTTTTTTTTTTTAAAAAAAAAAGCCAAACGTTTGCTCACCGTCATCTGCAGAAGTGAGTTTTTATTGAAGAAGCTCCAGCTGCTTTCTCCTTATTGCCGGCAGCCCAGCAAGGCTCCCTTAGAGCGAGCTACTTCTCAGGCCGGGCACGACAGCAGTGCTAGCACATTTGAAAAAGCAGGAAACCGCCCCTGCATGCAGAGCTTCCAGCCTGAGAACTCCCAGGCCAGTCTTCCCAGCAGCTGTGTAGACAGAGAGCCTTGGTATTGTGGTCACATCCCTCAAAAGTGAACAGTCACCATCGGAGGCGTTTGGAGGAGACCGTGATGTTGCAGATGCTGTGGCATTTCCTAGCTAGCTTTCTCCCCAGGGCTGGGTGCCAAGGCTCCAGAGAGGGGGACGATCATGAAGTCAGAGGCACCCCAGCCCCTGCCCGGAGAGACCAGATGGCAAGCTTTTTGGGGAAACAGGACGGAAGGGCTGAGGCCACGGAAAAGAGACCCACCATTTTGCTGGTGGTTGGACCTGCAGATCAGTTTCCTAAGGTAATGTTGGCCTCAGGAGGACCTCCTAGTTTAGGGACTCGTCTGGGATTATTTTCCTGGGGAAAAAATGAGTGTGGGGAGGAAGGGAGAACTCATGACATTAGTTTGGGGTTCAGGGAGAAGTGGTAGGCAATGAGGAAGTCCACAAATTCCATCTAAAATCTTCCTGTGGCCCCTGTGAAAGCTACGTTACCCACTGCGATCACCCCAGTGTGGCTGTTGGGGGAAGGAAGGTCGCAATATATTTGCCTTAGGATTTGTTAGTTTGGCTGAAGAAAGCCATTTGAAAGTAAGGGACAAACTGTGAAAGTGTGCCTTGGCTTATCAACAGCTCAGGAAGGGCGAGAGAGTGCGCCTCCACCGTGGAACCCAGTTGCTGGGAGCTGGGGGGGGGTGGTCTTGGCATCCTGAAGGTCACAGTCCCCTTGCCTGGGTCCGACCCATCTTTCTTTTGGGTCTGGGAGGAAGAGTGAAGGCGTGAGACTGGGTCCAAGGAGATGCTGGAGTCATGAGGCGCAGAGGCTGGTGCCCTTCTGGGAATGACTGTGGCTACTGCAGGTCTGCCGACTGTGGGCTCTTTCATCCCTCCCGAGCCCTGAGCGTGAGTTACCATCCTCACAAGAGCCAAGGTAAGTGATAGTATCCCCATTTTGGAGATGAGGAAACCGAGGTACAGAATGGTTACATTACTTGCCGAGGGTTAAACAACTAAAGAGAGGTGGAGCTGATATTTCACCCCCCCAAATCCTTGCCCTGTGCTGCCATTGTTTTCCCTTAGGAAAGCAGTTTTTAATGAGACTAATGGAGTGTTCAGTATTAGAAAGGAAATTGCCATTTGGCTCAGATTTCTCCTACCTGCCGCCATAGGAGTGACCTTGTTCACCTCCTGAGCTTTGGTTATTTTAGAATCTTTTTACTCAGGATAAAAAGCAGAGATGAAAAGGAGATTCTGCCTTGTTTGGCACATTGTAGATACCGCAGAAATATTAAGTTGAAATACCTTGCCTTTGCTAATAGAGACTTTTAATGTAATAACGCTTGCAGTCCTATGGGCACTGGGAAGAAGTCCTCATCTTTGACGGGTTCCTTCCAAGCGGAGCAGTGGGTCTCTTAGAGTCTGTTATGCCTGAGATGTGCATACTTAATATGCACAGAGAAGGTGTCACTTTGTACCTTTTGATTGTTTTAGACAAGATTGGAAATGGCTGTGGCACTAGCTTTGTGAGCAACTTTTATCCATAGACGTGCTTGCCTTATTACTACCTTGAATGGCCGACTGCCTTTTAAAATCAACTATTTTTGTCTTCAGTAATTAACTGCTCTATTTTTCAGCATCATACAGTACCCCCTTGCCAGCTCTCCCCCGAGGGGCGGCCTCAGGGTAGGACTTTCTGTTCTGAACAGCTTAGTTCCTGGCCTGCAGAATCAAGAGACCCACACCTTTTACTGGCTGATCCCCAGAAGAGAGACAGTTCAGCTGGCTGCAAACTGGGGGAGCCCCAAGTAGGAGATGAGGCAGCTGGTTGGGTTTGAAGCAAGGGAGAAGGCACATCTAGGCAGCATAGACTCACAAAGCAGACAGACCAAGAACCGGAGTAACAGGAGCAGGGATGCGGCCCACATCCTTTCCCAGAGCAGTGCTCTGAAGGTGTTTGGGGTTTATGATCACTGATTGGGGCTGGCCTCACCAATTCTCTCATGAAAGGACCTCCAGAATGTTTTGGAAACATTTTTGAAAAGTTCACTTTAGGCCAGGTACAGTGGCTCACACCTATAATCCCAGCACTTTGGGAGGCCAAGGTGGGGGATCACGAGGTTGAGAGTTCAAGACTAGCCTTGTCAATATGGTGAAACCCCATCTCTACTAAAAATGCAAAAATTAGCAGGGTGTGGTAGTGCACACCTGTAGTCCCAGCTACTAGGGAGGCTGAGACAGGAGAATCGCTTGAACCTGGGAGGTGGAGGTTGTAGTGAGCCGAGATTGTGCCACTGCACTCCATCCTGGGTAGCAGAGCAAGACTCCATCTCAAAAAAAAAAAAAAAAAAAAGAATGAAAAAGAAAAGCACACTTTGGTTGTCTGGCTTCTCAGCGTCCCAGAAGCACTACTTTGTTTTGCTCTCACTTCCCCTGTTTAAATATGTCTGCTAGTGAGTCAGGTTCCTGCAAGCTTTTATTCTAGGAACTGTTCCAGTTTTTCCCTTTATCTTTGTCCTACAATTAATCTGCAGTTGGAGAAGAAAGCCATTACTCTGGAGTGGGAGGTGCCCTCAGCAGCATTCAAGCTTTCAAATCCTGAGGGGCTGTCTTCTCGGAAGCACAGAGAATTTTGCTCATTGTGTGTGTAATTGCCAAGTGTAGGTAGGTTTCATTGGAAACCGGCTACACTAGGCTGTCATGGCAACCTGGTCATCAAATGACACTGTGGCCACAGCTGCCAATGAGGTTTGAGAGCCTTAAGGGTGGGTGGGGCTTGCAGCTGGATGCTGGCAAGCCTCCCTCCACATATTAATATTTCTGGCTCAGTCTGAGTCATTGCAGAGGAGGGGAGAGGAACTTTCTGACCGAATGCTACACTCCCAGAGGCACTATACCTGCCCTGTTCTTATTCATGATATTCCGGCCCTTACAGGAAGCACCTGCTTTCTTCTGGCATGTAACAGAGTGGTAGAACAAGGAAAGCTTTTGGTGGCATTGGCAGATTTGCTGTGAGAAGATGCTCAGGAGAGGAACTACTACTTTATAGATTAATTGCAATCTGATGCTGCTGAATCCTAAGGGACCTAGTGTTGCTGTCACTATTTCCAAATACTAGTCACAGGAATGGACGTCGGAGGAGCTGAAACAGATGGGGGTCTGTGCCACCAAGTCAGAATAATAAAGAACAGAGAGGAATCACACACAATGTGCGCTGTGCCCAGATCTTGGAGTGCTGAGCAGGCCGGTGGGAAACATCAGGCCTGAAACCCAAGGCCTGCTTTAGTTCCTCCATAATCTAGTTCTCATAGAGGTATTCAGAAGCTGTGACACAAACACCGTTTTTGGTTGTATTTAGATAGGGCTCAACTTGCTCAAGTTACACCTTTCCCACACACCTGCTGCCTTCCAGTATGAGGTATTACCTACTGTCATTCCCAGTGTCTGCCTTACTGGCATTCTTTGGGAACTGAATACTGAAATCTCAGTTTTGGGTGCTGTTTGAAGTGGATGTTGTAACTGGAGCCCTGGGTGCGAGGCCCCGCCCTGCATTGACAGGCTTTGGGAATTGGGCAAATCAGGTCACCTCTCCCAGGCCTGTTTGCTCCACTCAGAGATTAAGGGATGATCCCAGAGCCCCTCTGGGCCCTGCAGTCTGCAATTCCAGAAATAGAGCAGTTGTTCTGGACACTAGGCACCTGGAGATTGGCTTATTTCTCCATTTTTGTATGAAGATGGAGTTCTGAATTGCCTGTGGAACTCAGTAGGACAGATGATTTAAATAAGCAAACGCCAATTAAAGTTTATCCAATGAAGACATTCTGTGGGACCCAGTCACAGCAGCAAATAGGTTAGAACCCTTTTTAAAAACTAATGTTGGAGTAGAATTGATGTCAGTATTGTAAAATAACATCTTGACAAGTACGTGCAGACCATTTCAGAGAACATTTCCTGACCCCATAATACTGTTGGTCTGTGTAGAGCTTTGTTATGATCAAGGAGATTCCATTCTCTTTTTTTTCTATAAAACAATTGTTCCTATTTGATAATCTTTCATAATTTTGTCTTATAATATAGAATATAAGTTTCAGGCTGGGCACAGTGGCTCACGCTTGTAATCCCAGTACTGTGAGAGGCCAAGGAAGGCAGATCACTTGAGGTCAGGAGTTTGAGACCAGCCTGACAAATATGGTAAAACCCTATCGCTACTAAAAAAACAAAAATTAGCCAGCATGGTCGTGGGTACCTGTAGTCCCAGCTACTCAGGAGGCCGAGCCAGGAGAATCGCTTGAACCCGGGAGGTGGAAGTTGTAGTGAGCCGAGATCGTACCACTGCACTCCAGCCTGGGCAACAGAGTGAGATTCCATCTTAGGAAATAAAAAGAAGAAGAATACATGTTTCACTTTTATTTAATATCATTTTCAAATCTCTTCTCAGATTTCTTTTGTTAAATACGTTATAAAACTCAATAGTACAGTTATATGTACCATAATTATGTTTAAAATACACTTTATTAGAAAATGAAATATTCAATTGAACTTACTCAAAAAATTTTGCTTTTTTATATTAGAATGACTGCAGTCATCACTAAAATGAGAGACTTAACAGATCTGTGTAATTTATTTTAGTTTCAGAAGCAAACATGAATAATTTAACAAAGGAAGACCAGCATTTTTTTTTTAAAGGGCATCTCATTCTATAAAATAGAATGAGCATTCCTGAAGACCAGCATTTTAAGGCTCAGCTCTTTTTTTTGAGACGGAGTCTTACTCTGTCGCCCAGGCTGGAGTGGTGCAATGGCACAGTCTCGGCTCACTGCAACCTCCGCCTCCCGGGTTCAAGTGAGTCTCCTGCCTCAGCCTCCCACATAGCTGGGATTACAGGCGTCTGCCACCACATCCAGCTAATTTTTACATTTTCAGTAGAGACAGGGTTTCACCATGTTGGCCAGGATGGTCTCGATCTCCTGACCTTGTGATCCACCCGCCTCAGCCTCCCAAAGTACTGGGATTACAGGCATGAGCCACTGCGTCTGGCAATGTGAACCTTTTTTAAAATAAAATAATAGAGGCTAGGCGCGGTGGCTTATGCCTGTAATCTCAGTACTTCGAGAGACCAAAGCAGGCAGATCACTTGAGGCCAGGAGTTGGAAACCAGTCTGGCCTACGTGGTGAAATTCAGTCTCTACTAAAAATACAAAAATTAGCCAGGCGTGGTGGTGGGCGCCTGTAATCCCAACTACTTGGGAGTCTGAGGCACAAGAATCACTTGAACCTGGGAAACAGAGGTTTCAGCCTGGGTGACAGAGAGAGAGTCTGTCTCAATAATAATAAAAATGATACATTATCCTGTTCATTTCAGTATAATGCCCTGACAACTCTATTTGCAGGTGCTCAGAAAAATAGGCCTTTGTCAAGCACAGTCATAAGTTTGTTTCTTGGGGTCTTAGAGGCCCCCTGAGCTGACTCACTCATTTGGAAGCTGTTTATGAAGCGCCTTATTTGATCAAGGCAAGAGGTTAGTTCCAGACAAGGAGGTCCAAGGGTTTGAAGCAAGAGCCTTCTACTACCTTCAAGGACCCTGGTGGTAGAGATAAGACGCCTGTTAAAATAGCCCAAGGCAGAACATTCTGGATTGTGCAGCTTAAGAGACAGCTGAGTGTCATGGATTTAGTGGAGGCTGAACAGGAATCTGCCTGGATAATCCAGTGAGACCTCATAGGATCCGCCACTAGGGTAGTCCAAGACCTGTTCTCACAGACTCATCAAATCTCTGTTAGAAGGGCCTAAATGTCATATCACTTGTCATAATCTCTGTTTCATAATGTTGTATGTAAGTATCAACATCTTCTAACACCCTCTTTACGAGCTAACAACAAGCTTTTTAGTGCATTAAGAAGTCCTTTTACTTCTGTGATCCCCAAGTAATAACTATCCATTTTTATCCATCCCGGTAGTGGGAAGATGTAGTCTATATTAGGAAGTGGCGCGCTGTGGAAGGAACAAGGGTGAGACTGAGCCTGTTCTCATCTTGGTGACGTGGTCTCTTCCTCCGCAGCACGAATCTGGGGGGAAGGAAGGAGTAGAGAATTCAGCCTGGCCTGCAGAGGATCGTCCTCCCCTTAAAAGGTCATTCTAGAGTTGTGTTGCCCAGTGGAAGTTTCTGTGATGGCGGAAATGCCCAGTGACTATGTGTGGCTATCCTGGGGAACTGAGTTTGTTCATTTCGTTTTATTTTAATGAATTTACTCTTTTTTTTTCTTTATTGCCAGAGTTCTTTTGGCTATTAATGAATTTACTTTTTTTTTGAGACACAGTTTCACTCTTGTTCAGGCTGGAGTACAATGGCGCAATCTGAGCTCATTGCAACCTCCGCCTCCTGTGTTCAAGTAATTCTCATGCCTCAGCCTCCCCAGTAGCTGGGATTACAGGTAGGCACCACCACACCTGGCTATGACTTTTTTTTTTCTTTTGAGACGGAGTTTCACTCTTGTCGCCCAGGCTGAAGTGCAGTGGTGCTGTCTCCTGGCTCACTGCAACCTCCACCTCCCGGATTCAAGCAATTCTCTTGCCTCAGCCTCCCGAGTAGCTAGGATTACAGGAGCCCGCCGCTATACCCGGCTAATTTCTGTATTTCTGGTAGAGATGGAGTTTCACCATGTTGGTCAGGCTGGTCTTGAACTCCTAACCTCGGGTGATCCGCCTGCCTTGGCCTTCCAAAATGTTGGGATTACAGGCATGAACCACCGTGCCTGGTTGGCTATGACTTTATATTTAAAAAGCTTCTGTGTTGAACAGCAAAGTTCTAGCTGTGACTAAGACTGGACTTCTACGTGTTCTGAGTGGACGTGGGCATTGAAGACAGTGGGTCTCATGTGAGGCCTCGGCTGACCCCAGATTGATGCTTCTGGAGAGTCCTTCAGCATGGTGTCCTCTTCCCATCCCCATCATGTCAGCTCCTGGGCACTCTGGGGCCCCCAGGTGAAGGCTGTTTCCTCAGTGCTCACATTGCAGAATGGCCTGGAAAAGGTTTCAATGCACTGTGGGCTGTGGAGGGCACATGTGGTCTATGGAGGTTCCTTGAAGCAGCAGCCAGCTAGAACTGTGCCAGGAGCCAGCTAGAGCTGTTCCTGGAGCCATGTGTGTCCAGGGCAGCTCCCCTGTGGGATATATGGACGCGTGGTGGGGTCCACTTTCCAGGATGGCTGGGCACCTGGCTCTGAGCCACCTCTCAGCCTCCTCTTCTCACAGCTAAACTGGACCCATTTTCAGTGGCGATCAGCTCTGTCTCGCTCCATCTACTGATCTTTTGATTGGGAATGATTTACTAAAAGGAGAAAACTTGTGTTGTGTGACGAGTTTGGGGATCTGGTGTGAAAACAGGCTATAGGCTGTTTGTTCATTTGGAGGGGTTGTCAGCCAGAGGGTGAAGGTTTGTTTGGGCTCCATACCTAGTATCCAGGCAGGCAGAACGCGTCACCCAGCCTCTTCTCCGAGAGTTAACTGCAGGGAGGGAGCAGTGACGTCAGCCCTGATCTTTGTGCCTCTCACTTGAGCAACCTGATGCGCCTTCTCCCCCGGGCTCTGTGTTCATTGGCTGTTAGCAGACCTGCCGTGGGAGGGTTTTTTTTTTTTTCCTTTTTTCAATCAAGTAAAAGGGCGGGGCTTAAGCAGCCAATGATAGCTGAGGCCCGGCTTGTCTTATGCAAGTTTCCCGGGACCAGCTGCATTTAGAGAACTTGCTCCCGTTGGCGAGGGCAGCGGAACACCCAGCAGGCCGCCAGCATGCTCTGCCTGTGCCTATACGTGCCGGTCATTGGGGAGGCCCAGACCGAGTTCCAGTACTTTGAGTCCAAGGGGCTCCCTGCCGAGCTGAAGTCCATCTTCAAGCTCAGTGTCTTCATCCCCTCACAGGAGTTCTCCACCTACCGCCAGTGGAAGCAGGTCTGTGGGGGACTGCGCAGGAGGGAGAGGCGCGTTCAACTGGTATTTGTTGAGTGAATGGCTGAGCGTGCATGAACCGTCCCCCGCCGAGAGGAAAGAATGTCTGAAATGTAGGAGTTTTTCCCATTGTCGTGTGGCTATGGCCGGCACGTGTACGTCACCGGAGTGACTGGTTTTCATGTGACTTCCCGGGAAGGCTGGAATTCTAGCGAAGGCTGTTATGGGAGATGGACTTTCGGAAAGGAAATTCCTTTTGCTGGAATGAGGGGGGTGTTCCTGAGAAGTACAGGGACTCAAAGGGGTGGGGGGTGGGCAGGCCAGGAGCGCATGGGAGAAGGCAGGGAGGCCCAGGAGTTAGGAGGGTGCTACGGGGTGGAGCTGCCTGTCCCTGATGTGGGGGTGAGGAAGCCTTCTCGACCCTCAGACATCCCTGGGGAGCAGGGCCTGTGTTCACCCTGAAGGTGGGAAGCTGAGCTGCGGAGTCTGGGGGCCCCTTGCCTCCTCAGCTTCTCCTTCTCGGGTAATCAGCTTCCCTGATACCCACCCCCTCCATGCCCACTGTGCACGGAGGAGGATCTGCATATCCAAGGAAGGAGACAGAAGGAGTCCCAGGCCCTGTGAGGCAGAAGCAAGCACTTTGAGAATGTGTTGAAGCCAGCTGCGGCGAGCATACCCTCCGCTCCGGGTGTCTGTGCGACAGTGCCCACCCCAGGGAGGCATGTGGCTCACCCTGGCAGCAGGCAGCTGGGTACCAGAGGGCTCTGTGCTTAATGTTCGCCTCCTCTGTAAGTGGCTTGTCCACTCTATTTCCATTCCTGTCAGGGATCTGGAGCAGTCACCCTATAGGTGATTTATGTCACCCTTGGCTGAGAGCACAGATGTCCACAGGAAGTTAAATGTAACCTCAGATAGCAGATAAAATATGTCCCAGCATCTGTCCCACATTCCAGCCACACCCCTCGCATTAGCCTTTTGATCACACCAGGTCAAGGGGTGTCTGTCCAGGCCTCCCTGCCCCTGGCACCCTTGGAAGCTGAGGAATCACAAGGCACTGTCAGTAGTGTGTCTAAGAGAGAAGCATGGGGGTGCTCTTTTGAGGGCCAGGCTAGCCAGTGTGCCATCCATTTCCAAACCCTGACTGGCTGTCTGTTGATTTCTCTCAGTGAGAAATGTGGGGGACACAGGAAGACCATACCATCTTCCTTGGGAGATTCTCAGTTCCGGTTTTGGGTTCCGGATTCAGGGTGTAGCTGAGTTAGGGTGACTCACTTTCATCCCCCATATTCTGGAGGTTAGCCTCCAGGGTGGCGGCAGGATCTGCAGGGAGGCGGCCTGGGAGGACCACGGCCTGACTTGCATCCCGCCCACCACTTCCCTAGCTCTCTGACCTTGTATAAATATTTAGCCTCTCTCAACTCCTGTTTCCTTCTCTGTAAAATGGGGGAAATGACATTTCCTACCTCCAGAGCTGTTTGCCAGGGGTGCGTGTTATTAGAAGCAAAGCATTTAGCACACCCTGCGGCCCGTGCTAGGTGCTGGGGAGATGTGCGCTCTCATGAAGTCCCAGTTGCCAGGCATCCAAAACCATTAACAGCTGCTGAACGAAGCCCACCTCCTGGGAAGTGGGGACATGGTGGGGGTACTTTTGGAGCCTCACAGCCAAGGAATGGAGTCTCTTGGGTCACTAAAGTAGTTTTCAGTGACTGATTGAGACAGCCTGGGTGGCGGTATCACCTGGCTTCCCTGAGAGCAAGGACTGGCAGTACCATCAAGCACATACCCTTGGCTCCTTACACTTCCCCAGCCTCGGGTGCTCTCTGGCAGGGTCTGGCTCTGCCCCCTATTTTTACCCTGGCCACCAAATTATTCTTGGACTAATGCCACTTTTAGGAGAGAAAGAGCAAGCTGCAGCGTTCTTGTCAGAAATGGCCATCCCCACATCTCAGCAGGGAACATGTGTGGTTGAAGCCTGGGTCCAGGGACCCAAGGACGGCACTGCAGTGGGGCCAAGCAGCTAACCCTGGCTGTACGGCACACGGGTCTTCAGACTGAGAGCGCACCCAGCTGTCCCTGTTGGCCTCTGTCCAGAAGCCTCTTCCCGGGCTCCCTGTTCTCTCTCTGCTTGGGAGAGAGGTTCTGGCCAGCACTTGGGGCTCTAGGTGGTGGCTCTGGCATGTGAGTCAATTGCCATGGTGGCTCTGGGAGTAGAGCAGAAGCATCTTGGGGCTAGCTCTGCTCACGGATTAGTGCAATCATTGCCTGGGGACGGGGCCCCACAGGGACAAGGAAAGGCTGGTCCAGGAGCCAAAACCCAAAACCTTACTTGTCTTTTCTAGAAAATTGTACAAGCTGGGGATAAGGACCTCGATGGGCAACTAGACTTTGAAGAATTTGTCCATTATCTCCAAGATCATGAGAAGAAACTGAGGCTGGTGTTTAAGAGTTTGGACAGAAAGAATGATGGTAAGTGCTGCCCTCAGAGCTGCAGCTGCTCCAGCCTCGGGCCTCCCTGTGCACCCAGCTCCTGCTCACAGCCTCTGTTCTTGTAGGACGCATCGATGCACAGGAGATCATGCAGTCCCTGCGGGACCTAGGAGTTAAGATATCTGAACAGCAGGCAGAAAAAATTCTCAAGAGGTGAGTGCTCAGCCAGCCTCTGCATTTGGATTAAGTGTGATGAAAGGAAGGCTCTGAGACTAACCCTGCGATGCCCATTCCCTGTGCTGACCCTGTTGCTCTGAACTTGGCCTTCTCGTGGTTTGAAAGGATGAATAAGTAACCCTCCCTGGAGGGCAGCCCCTCCCCAGGCTTGCAGGCCAGCTTTCATTTGAAGAATCACAGATCACTTGGAATTTTGCCCATCGGCCAGCAGCCCATGAAGTGAAAACCAATCTGAGGGTGGTTCAAGTAGGTACAAGGCCAGCACAGAGCACCTGTGCATGTGTTGGGGGTAGTGCAGGGGGGCTCACACTGCAGTCTTGATCCCAGGTAAATTTCTTCCCCATGCTGGAAACTTGCACTTAACACTTTAGTCAGAGGTGCTGCCCCAAAAGATAGCTCCCTGGTGAGGGGCAGCTGCCAGGACATCGCACGGAACAGCCCCGGGAGTCGCCGTCTGTCCTGGCTGGGCCTTCCCAAGACCCTGTGGACTGAACTTTGGCTGGTCCCCGGGGACAGCAGACCTGGCGCCTGCTCCTCGGGTTCAGTCGCTGTGGTCTTCCCAAAACCCTGTGGACCAAACGCTGGCTGGTCCCCAGGGACAGCAACCCTGGCACCTGCTCCCTGGTCTCCTGGCTGGGCCTTCCCAAAACCCTGTGGGCTGAACACTGGCTGGTCCTCAGGGACAGCAACCCTGGCGCCCACTCCCTGGGTTCAGTCACTGTGGCGGGCTCATCTCATGCCATGCTGTGCCCATGTCTCTGGGTGTGTGCTTGCTTCACTAACATGGCTCCGAGCACTTATGCGTATTGTTTCTCCTCTCTCCTCTGCATCCTTTGTCTGTCTGTCAGAATACGAACGGGCCATTTCTGGGGCCCTGTCACCTAGTAAGTATCCGTGTAGCTCGTGACTGCCTCCCTTGACTTCTGTGCCTGATCAGAACGGGGTTCTTGTGGGCCATTATATTCCCATTGTTGTGCAAAGTGGGGTGTGGAGCCCCCTGCCCTTTTTCCTGGGGGCAGAGGTGCCTCCTGTGTTTTCTGGGCAGCCAAGGCACCTGCCCTTGGCTCACTGGGAGGCAGTGGGTGGGGGGTGCAGCTGGCGGGTGGGCATGTGGACCCGCGGGCAGCCTCGCCTCTGTCTCACAGCATGGATAAAAATGGCACGATGACCATTGACTGGAACGAGTGGAGAGACTACCACCTCCTGCACCCTGTGGAAAACATCCCGGAGATCATCCTCTACTGGAAGCATTCCACGGTGAGCCCCACGCTCCAGGGGCCCCGAGCCCAGTGCCACTCAGAGTGTGGCTGGGGCTTTCCAGCCGCTTCCTCTTCCACAGGAGACTGTCCCTCCTCTGCCAGCCCAGTAGAGCTCTCCACATGCTCCCCCTGTTCTGGCACCGGCCAACCTTAACAGCCCCATCTTTCACACACGGGGTTCCTCTTCCAGGAATGCCTTCTGTCCCCACATGCTCCCTGCTCTTCATGGGCCACTTCAGGTACCCCTTTCCATGGTGCTAACTGTTCTCCCAAAGCTGGTGTGACCCTTCCTCCCGGTGGGAGGGGACGGGGGCAGAAGCTACTCTGCAGAGAGCTATGAGGTGTCCCCACAGTGGCACACCTGCTGCCCATTCACCCCCGTCCACTATGGTTTCATGAAATGCTCAGAAATGCTAGTCTGTGTCAGCCTCTGCCCCAGAGCCCCTCAGTGTGGCGTGTCCCTCTCTTGAGTCCTGGGGTGCAGTCCTGTCCCCCTGGACCGTCCACTTCAGGAGGGGAGGCCAGAGGTGCTCCTCATCTGCCTCTCACAGTGCCAGGTCAGGGTTGGTTGAGTGAACTTAAGTGGACAGCTCAGGCGTGGGAGCAGCTGGCCCAGAGCTCTGGCCTTTAGCTCTGGGATCAGAGCAGAGGTGGCTCTGATCAGCCTGGATGCCACTCGGAGAGAGGTTACGCAGGCAGCGAGTCCTTGTGTTTGCCGAGGCCTTGCATAATGTTCTGCCAGCGTGATCCGGTTACACGTGAGGTTTCGGACGGCATACCCTGACTGGATCCCTCTAGCACAGCCAGCCTGCTTACCTCACACAGGCCCTGTGAGCTTTTCTTGCAGGAGCTCCCTGGCAGCATTGGGAAGGGCTGGTGAATGGTTTTGGAACTGGCGCCTTCCTTCTGTGTTCAGCTAAGACTCTAACCTGTGCCTCTTCAGGGCCCCAGTGAGGGTGAGAGCTCTGCTGCCCTCAGAGTGAAGGGGAAGGGCCCCAGCCCGCTTCCCACCCAGGGTCCTTGGCCTTCTCCCTGTCCTGTGGTCCCTGGCCTGGAGCCATGCTAGAGGGTAGAAGGTGACCGGTGCCAGCAGCCTTGCCCCAATGGTCCTGAATCAGGCTTGTGCCATCTTTCCTCACAGATCTTTGATGTGGGTGAGAATCTGACGGTCCCTGATGAGTTCACAGTGGAGGAGAGGCAGACAGGGATGTGGTGGAGACACCTGGTGGCAGGAGGTGGGGCAGGGGCCGTATCCCGAACCTGCACCGCCCCCCTGGACAGACTCAAGGTGCTCATGCAGGTATGTAGGGAAAAGGCCCCAGACCTGTGGGGGCAGGGGCAGTTTTCACTTGGGGGATGCTGCTTGGCTACTTTTCCTTTTCTCTGACTGGTGCCTACTTTGGGCCCAAACTTTTCCAACCCAATAAATTAGACTGGAATTATTGCTCAGACAGGAGTACCATCGGATCTACTCTAGGTGACATTTTGTGCAGAGCAGATCTAATTTTATCTGAGGCACTCAAGCCAGGCATCACATTACAGGGGCATAACGTGGATAAGTGAAGCAGGGAGGCTAGGTGAGGCAGGAACCAGTTTCTGTAAGCACATCTTGTCCTCACCTGACCCAGACACCAGTCGGAAACTACGCCATTACCTTGGCCAGGTACAGAAATCCATATCCACACAACAGAGATAAGCTGGGCTGATGTCAAGGCACAATTGTGAAACTGACCCACATGATGACACTGATGGACTTTGATGTCTGAATGGTGACTGGCCACCACCTATCTCCTTGCTCGTACCCAACCTTGTTCCGGGAGCCCAGCTTGGAAGAGCTGCCTCCGTTCCCTCCCCCCTGCCTTGCTGGGCCTCCTTGTGCTGCACAGAGACAAAGGAAGCAGGTGGTTCAGGGCAGAGGGCCGTGGGCTTGGACTCTGCCCGGGGCACCACCACAACTGCTTCCCTCCCTCTTGTGGCCTTGACCAAACCCCTTTCCCTCCCAGGACTTCCCCTCCTCTGTGAAAATAGGGGCTTGTTTTTTTAGCAGAATTATCAGGAATGTTGTGGAGATTAAAAGCAGGCCTTGGGTGAAATGATAAAAGGCCTGGGATGTGCCTTTAAACCAGAATGGGTGGGGGCAGCAGGAGCTAGAGATTGGCTGTGGTTTGATCACTGTCGAAGCTGAGTGGGCATTCATTCTATTTTTTAATATGTTTGAAGTTTTTTTTTTTATAATAAACTCGATTTTTAAAAATTGTTACTATTTTGAGACAGAGTGTTGCTCTGTCACCCAGGTTAGAGTGCTGTGGTTTGATCTTGACTCACCACAACCTCTTCCCCTGGGTTCAAGCAATTCTCCTGCCTCAGCCTCCCTAGTAGCTGGTATTACAGGCGCACCCCACCATGCCTGGCTAATTTTTGTATTTTTAGTAGAGACAGAGTTTTGCCATGTTGGCCAAGCTGGTCTCGAACTCCTCACCTCATGTGATCCGCCTGCCTCAGCCTCCCACAGTGCTGGGATTATAGGCATGAGCTACCATGGCCAGCCGTTTTTTTTTTTTTCCTGAGACAGTCTCCCTCTGTCGCCAGGCTGGAGTACCGTGGCGCGATCTCGGCTCACTGCAACCTCTGCCTCCCGGGTTCAAGTGATTCTTCGTGCCTCAGCCTCCCAAGTAGCTGGAATTACAAGCATGTAACACCACACTGGCTAACTTCTGTATTTTTAGTAGAGACGGGGGAGGGCTGGTCTCAAACTCCTGACCTCAAGTGATCTACCCTCCTTGGACTCCCAAAGTGCTGGGATTACAGGCCTGAGCCACCCTTGCCCGGCCTTGATTTTTTTTTTTTTTAAGTTATCTTTACGGAGCTGTTCAGGACAAGGCTGGCAACCAGAGGATGCCCAGTACAATCTAGCTGAACCTCACTTAGCTAGAGGGTTACTTTGGTCGCATGGTGCCAAGCTCATCTGCAAAACCCACAGAAGAAAGACCCTTCTCTTTGACCTCAGCTGGTTGGCCAGCAGAGGCTCTTGGCCGGGTGAGGCAGCCGTGTGGCCCTCAGGTCCATCTGACTGCTCGCTCCTCTCTCCCAGGTCCACGCCTCCCGCAGCAACCACATGGGCATTGTTGGCGGCTTCACCCAGATGATTCGAGAAGGAGGAGCCAGGTCACTCTGGCGGGGCAATGGTATCAACGTCCTCAAAATTGCCCCCGAATCAGCCATCAAATTCATGGCCTATGAGCAGGTGAGGACCCAGCTCCCCAGAGAGTGTCACCAGCCGGTGGCTACTCACTGCCTGGACTTGCTGGCTTTCCCTGGACTGAGCTCCCTGACACTTGGAGCCAGCCAGGGGACGGCAGGGTGAGGCAAAAGGCCTGGACTCACCGTCAGTTCCCTACGTTTCTGGGCAGCATAAAATGTGCCAGGGACTCCAGGGCTTGGCTGAGACTGGCTCCAGGAGGGAGGGGCAGCAGCTGGTGCCCCAGCCTCTAGGTATATTGGGTGGTTTGTTTGCTCCTGGTTCTAGATCAAGCGCCTTGTTGGTAGTGACCAGGAGACTCTGAGGATTCACGAGAGGCTTGTGGCAGGGTCCTTGGCAGGAGCCATCGCCCAGAGCAGCATCTACCCAATGGAGGTGAGGGGCCACTTCGGTCCTGGGGCAGGCAGTGTGCCTGGGGCTACGGAGAGGCACAGGCTGTGCTTATGCTTCCTGTCTCTCCTGTTGCGCAGGTCCTGAAGACCCGGATGGCGCTGCGAAAAACGGGCCAGTACTCGGGCATGCTGGACTGCGCCAGGAGGATCCTGGCCAGAGAGGGGGTGGCTGCCTTCTACAAAGGCTATGTCCCCAACATGCTGGGCATCATCCCCTACGCCGGCATCGACCTAGCAGTCTATGAGGTGAGCTCAAGAGGGCTCAGGCCCCTGGCCCAAGCCAGACAGGTTTAGAAACCCCTTCCCAGCACACCTCCGCCTGCTGTCTCCCTCCTTGACAGATGCATGGTTAGCGCGGGAAGCCACTGCGTCTCCTAGCTCCTCTGTTCATTGCAAGGCTTTCCTTCACCCTGCCTGTCCCTGGCAGCCCCCAGCAGCTCCTGTGAGCCCTGCCCCTAGGCTCTGCGTCACCAGGGGCTCAGCAGGCAGATCTCCAGAGCAGGGTGGCCCCAGGGGCTCGAAGGCCCCAGCACACTCCAGACAGACCCCAGAAGTCAGCCCTTCTGTGTGGGGAAGGAGGTGTTCCCTCTGCCTTGTCCTGGAATTCCCAGTAACAGCAGAAACAGGGCAGCCAGGCCAGGAACCCAGCCAGGCCCGGGCCCGGCAGTTGGGTTCCAGTGGCCTGAGGATCCGGTAACAGCCCCACCTCCGATCTCTTGCTGCCTCACTAGCCCTTCCTGGGGCTTATCCCATGCTCCCTTCCCCTTCTAGACGCTCAAGAATGCCTGGCTGCAGCGCTATGCAGTGAACAGTGCGGACCCCGGCGTGTTTGTGCTCCTGGCCTGTGGCACCATGTCCAGTACCTGTGGCCAGCTGGCCAGCTACCCCCTGGCCCTAGTCAGGACCCGGATGCAGGCACAAGGTAAGGCTGGCCCTGAGCAGTCTTCTGGGAGGTCAGAGGATGCAGACGGAAGCATCTGACTGGTGGCCTCTGTCCTGCAGCCTCCATTGAGGGCGCTCCGGAGGTGACCATGAGCAGCCTCTTCAAACAGATCCTGCGGACCGAGGGGGCCTTTGGGCTGTACAGGGGGCTGGCCCCCAACTTCATGAAGGTCATCCCAGCCGTGAGCATCAGCTATGTGGTCTACGAGAACCTGAAGATCACCCTGGGTGTGCAGTCGCGGTGACGGGGGGGGGGAGGGCCGCCACGCGGTGGACTCGCTGATCCTGGGCCGCTGCCTGGGATATGCAGCCATCTCATTCTGTGAATGTGCCAACACTAAGCTGACTCGAGCCAAGCTGTGAAAACCCTGGATGCACCTGCAGGGAGGATGAGGAGAGCTGGCAGGCCCAGGGTTGGTCCTGCTGACCCCGGCAGACCCTCCTATTGGTTCCAGGAAAGACCACAGGCATTCCTCAGGGTCCAGGGTCAGCAGGCTCTGGGCTCACACGTGTAGGGACGGCACGTTTTCTGCAGTGTCTGCCAATAGTGAGCTTGGAGGCCGGCTTAGTTCTTCCATTTCATCCTTGCAGCCAGGGGTTGGCACGGCCCCTGCCCTCTGGCCTGCCACGAATCTCCCTGTTCCCCTCTGCTTCCTGCCTCGCTGCTGATGTAATAGGGTGGGAGGAGGGCTGCAGCCCACATCCCACCACTTTGTCCAATCCCGAAATCCATGATAAAAGGTGAGGTCATGTGGCCGCCCAGGCCTGACTTCCCAGCCTATGGCATTGACGCCAACTTGGCTGTGCCAGGAAGAGGAAAGGGTCTGGCCTTGCGCTTACTGGCATCTGAGCCCTGCTGATGGCTGGGGCTCCTGGGCATGCGTGGGAGTGCAGGGGGCTTGGGCCACCTGACCCGGCTGCACTGAAGGCAAGTGCTCGGGCTTACGGTGCTCTGAGCTGGCCTGGACCCTGTCGGGACTGGCACCAGCTCAGAACCAAACTCACTGTCCCCGCTGTGGCCTGAGGGCAGTGGAACACTATGTTTGAGAGAGAAGGGCAGAGCATTTGTGTGTCCTGGAGAGGGAAGGAAAAGGTGTTGGAGGCCTTAATGATGCATTGTTGGGAAAAGAGTTTTGTCCAGAAAGACAAGCTGGACAAACGAGCGAGTTCTGTGCTTCCAGAGGAAGACGAGGGAGCCAGGAGTTTGGCTGACTGCTCAGAGTCTGTTCTGACATCCCTGGGGGTTCCTGTCCAACCCCTGCAGGGACACAGCGGGACCAGCCTCACATTCCACTCGTGTCACTGCTTGGAACCTATTTATTTTGTATTTATTTGAACAGAGTTATGTCCTATTTTTATAGATTTGTTTAATTAATAGCTTATCATTTTCAAGTTCATTTTTTATTCATATTTATGTTCATGGTTGATTTTACCTTCCCAAGCCCGCCCGGTGGGGTGGGAAGAGGAGAGGAAGGAGGGGCCTTGGGCAGCCATAGTCTTAGAATTTCAGAGAAATTCTTCTTGGGACTGAAGGCAGAGGAGCGGCCAGAAGGCAGCAGCCCTGGCTTTTTTCCTTTGGCAGATTAGGGAAGGACTTGCCCCACCCCCAGGGAGCCTTAGGATTTCAGGGTTTGACTGGGGGCTTAGAGAGAGAGGGGGGATCCCCAGTAAACTTGAAGGTGGAAGTCCAGTCATCTCCTGCACTGGGGGTTTTCTGTATTTCACTCTTTCTGAACGGCAAGGCAGTGAGGTGCCTCTCACTGTGCATTTGCGGTGGGCAGGGCTGGAAGGGAGGGTGGGGGGCTGGCTCCCTCCCTCCCAGCCTTCTGCTGCCCTTGCTCAACAATGCCAGCGCACTGGCAACGCCGGCCCACTGGCAAACCTTCAATAGGATGCAAAGATCAATGCAAAAATTACTGTTATATATGAATATATATATAGTTACAACTGGAATCGTCAAAAAGCAAATTAAGAAAGAATTGGAAATTGGAAGTTGTCATTTAAAGAAGCCTTCTAATAAAGTTGTTTCAAAGCCGATCATGGAGCCAGGATTTTTCTGACAGGGGCATGGGTGGTCTGAGGGTACTGACATGTTAGAAAATGAACCCGTGTCTCCCCTCTGAAGCCTGGGCAGCACCCCTTTTGCTTCTTAGAGGCACTCCCTCTTTAATGGGTGTTTGTTCGATTTGGGGTGTGCTGACAGTCACCAGTGCCCTGAGTGGCTGTGTAGGGTCGTTCCTCAGCCTGTCTCAGAAGCGGTTGTGGGGGGATCCTTTCCTACTGCTGGAAGTGCCATCTTCACAGGGACACCAAGGACATCGCTGGGCTTCTCTCCCTCCTCCCAGCTGCCCCCCCAGCCTCCCCACACCCTCTCAGTAACCTCATCTCCCTCAGGATTACCTTCAATATCTATATTTAGATGACCCTCCTTTTGTGCTTGAACCAACTCCAGCCTCATCAGTATAACCGAACTCCACATCCCCTTAAACAGCACCTCGAGTGCAGCGTGTTGGAAGCCAAACCCTTCATTTTCCTCCCAAAATCTGCTTCCATTTTCCTCATGCCAGCAAACGCAACTTCTTTCTTCTATGAACCTAAACCAGACACCCTGTAGTCAGCCTGACTCTGCACTTAACCTCTGTTCTAGGGCAGTCCACCGGCAAATACCCTTAGCTCCACCCTCAGAATAGATCTGCTCTCTGACTGATTCTCATGACCTCCACCCCTGCCCCCATCAAAGGCAATATTATGTCTCACTTGGACAATTGCAAGACCTAAACTACTTCCGCCTGCTTCCCTTCACTCGCCACCCCAAGCCCGAGGGACCCTTCGAAAACCTAAGTGCATAGCCGGGCATGGTGACAGGTGCCTGTAGTCCCAGCTACTCGGGAGGCTGAGGCAGAAGAATGACTTGAACCCGGGAGCACAGGTTGCTGGGAGCTGAGATCACGCCACTGCACTCCAGCCTGGGCAACAAGAGTGAAACTCCCATCTCAGACAAAAACAGAAAAGAAAAGAAATAGAGAAGGGGCTGGGTGTCATTCTCCATCCGTCTTCTCTTTTTTATTTATTTATTTTTTACAAAGCTAGGGTTTCACCACGTTGGCCAGGCTGGTCTTGAACTTCTTACCTCAGGTGATCCACCCACCTCGGCCTCCCAAAGTACTAGGATTACAGGCGTGAGCCACCACTCTCAGCCATCCGTTTTCTCTTTCTCCCCTGCACTTTTCAAGTCAATTACGCTACTTATTTTCATTGCTGGGTTTCATTCTGTTCCCTCACCCTTGAATGTGAACTCCTTAAGGGTGGCCGTGTCTGTTGGCTTTGTTCACTGCTGCTCCCAGCACCTGGAGCCTGAACAGTGTTCAGTGAATCCTTAACATCCAGGTGTTTCTTGGTGTCATCAACAGAATTATGCCCCTGCCACAAGATGTCCATGTCCTAATCCCCAGAACCTGTGAATCCCATTATATGGCCAAGGGGAATGAAGGTAGCAATCAGCCGACCTTCAAACAGGGAGATTATCCCGAGTGTGATCACAAGGGTTCTTCAGTGTGGATAAGGAGGCAGGAGAGAGAACAGAGACACGGCATGAGAAGGATTCAGCCCTCTGCTGCTGGCTTGAAGGTAGAGGAAGGGGGCCACAAGCCAAGGAACACAGGCAGCCTCCAGAAGCTGGAAAAGTACAGAAGTAGATCCTCACCTTCCTTCCCTGGAGGCTCCAGAAGGAACACAGCCCTGCAGACACCTTGATTTTAGCCCCACGAGGCCCATTTCAGACATCTGACCTCCAGAACCGAGATTATAAACCTACAATGTTTAAGCCACTTCCCACCTACTGGCCCCCTGGTGGAGATAAAATCCCGTTAGTCAGGGTTGTTTGTTTTCGTTTGTTTGAGACGGAGTCTTGCTCCGTTGCCAAGCTGGAGTGCAGTGGTGCAATCTCGGCTCACTGCAACCTCCACCTCCTGGGTTTAAGCGATTCTTCTGCCTCAGCCTCCCGAGTAGCCCACAGGCACGTGCCACCACACCTGGCTAATTTTTGTATTTTTAGTAGAGACGGGGTTTCACCATATTGGCCAGGATGGTCTCGATCCCTTGACCTCTTGATCCGCCCGCCTCAGCCTCCCCAAGTTCTGGGATTAGAGGTGTGAGCCACCACACCCAGCCTAGTCAGGGTTTCTAACCATAGTCCTGGGCAGGGAAGGGCATGGGGGACAGGGGGCACATCTCAAGGTCTGATGCGAGGCACGATGCTCCCCCAGGCCCACCTGAATCCGGCTGGCATCAAAGCTCCAGGGGAGCCCTGGGGCAGGGGTAGGGCCAGTGGTTGGCAGACCCCTCCTCTTCCACCAGGAAGCCCAAGCTCTGTGCGGTCCTCTTAGACACTCAGGTCTTTGGGGACACAGTCACAGCTGCCTGCTCTCAGGGAAGGCCCCAAGAACCTGGAGCTTGGCCACCCTGGTCCAGAACGAGGGGTCAGGGCAGATGCAGAGTGGCTTCCCATAGACTGGGACAGTGGAAGCCCCTGTTCCACAGTCATCCAAGCTGAGTGACCTTGGGCAAGTCACACCACCTCTCTGATCCTGTTTGCTTGCCCATTAGATGAGAAGAGTAAGATGAGCCTGGGAGGGCTGTTGGAAAGTTGAATTGAAACAAGGCAGGAAATGGGATTTGACCCGGTCCTACTGGCTTCATCTCCCAGCTGCCCTTCTTCCTCCAGCATTTAGACACACGTGGTAATCCCGCCTTAATCCTCTCCGCCTGGGATCTCCCACATCTGCGAGGAAATCTGAAGCCAACCTGAGAGTTACCTGAGCCGTGTGGTCTAGTGGGTCCTCCACGGCGCATGCAGGACTTCACTTAGCTCTCAGCAGGTGTAGGAGGTGCCACGCCGCCACGTCCCCATTTCACAGACAAGGAAACTAAGGTTTCAGGAGTGAAGGGGATTGGCCAGGACCTTGGATGCAGCAGACCCTCGACTGGCAGGCGGCATGCAGGGGAGTGAAGCTGGGGTGGGCTCTGCTGGGGACACCCACCAGGAACTGGGGGGAAGGCAGACAGCTGCTGCCCACACCAGACCCTGCAAGCTGGAACCATGCCACAACCCACCCCTGGGACCTTCGCCAAGTCAGACGTGCCCCAGGGCCAAGAGCTCCTTGCCTCACCTCAGGAAGGTGGCACCTGGTCTCTGGCTTCCTCCTCGCAGCCAGGAGGCCACAGAGAACCTGGGAAACATTGGGCAGGCCTGCACTTGAACCCTGGGTCCCGGTGGCGTGATCTTGTGCAAGTCTTCTGCCTCTCTGAGCCTCAGTTTCCTCACTAGCGAGACAGGCGTTGGCCTTCTGACAGCTCGTTGGGGAAGCAGCCATTCTGGCTCACGTAAAGGGTCAATGTGAAACAGACTCAAACCAGCTCTGTTGACGCAGAAGCGCTGTTCTCACCTGGGGCTTGCCCTGCGCTGCCCTAGTCCAGATTCCACGGGTCTGAGTGCATTGGAAAGTAGGGGAAGGGTGGGAACAGGTGGGGCGGGTATGCTGGGCCCAGCTGCTCAGGTGCGGACTTTGCTACCTACAGCAGCGGCAGGCCACGTGGCCTGGGCTGGCCAGGAGCAGGCAGCAGGAAGGGCATGGCATGATAGCACCTCTGTCCTGAAGACAGATAAACTGAGGCCAGGGAGGGCTCCAGGCCTGCTCCAGTTCTCCGAGGGGCAAGATAAACCTAGGTCTCCTGCTCTCAGCTCCTCTGAACATGGGCTGGCCAGGAAACAGCGGCAGAACCTGCACTCTCTTGGTCATTAGCTATCAACCACCAGCACAGCCTGGTGGCCCAGGAGGAGCCGTTATCACCCACGGCAGTTGTTGAGGCTGAAGAGAGATGGAGCTGGCTCCACCCATGCTAGTCAGTATGGAGCACCCCTGGCAGAACCAAAGAGCCCAACCTCCCACCCCTCATCTTACAGATGAGGAAACTGACACAGACCGCAAGCCCTGGGACTTGCCCAGGTCACCACGTGCCCCACCAGTTTCTCTTCCCTGACTACACCTGGCTTAAAGCCTACGTATTAGTGTCCTGGAGCAGCTGCAACCAATAACCACATACTTGGTAACTTCAAACACCACAAATAGCTGGGAGCCAGGGCGCACACCTGTAATCCCAGCACTTGGGGAGGCTAAGGCAGGCAGATTGCTTGAACCCAGGAGTTAGAGACCAGCTTGAGCAATATAGTAAGATCTCATCTCTACAAAAAATACGAAAATAAGCCAGGTGTGGTGGCACACATCTGTGGTCCTAGCTACTTGGGAGGCTTAGCC
Organism: Cacajao melanocephalus; assembly: GCA_963573385.1. Lineage (NCBI taxonomy): Eukaryota > Metazoa > Chordata > Mammalia > Primates > Pitheciidae > Cacajao > Cacajao melanocephalus. The sequence goes on along the minus strand of CAUYLG010024389.1, from coordinate 33,657 downwards.
TGGAGGATCACTTGAGCCCATGAGTTGGAGACCAGGCTGGGCAACATAGTGATAGTCTGTATCTACAAAACATTAAAAGAAAAAATTTTCTGGCTGGCGCAATGGTTCACACCTGTAATCCCAGCACTTTGGGAGTCCAAGGCGAGTGGATCATGAGGTCGAGAGATAGAGCCCATCCTGGCCAACATGGTGAAACCCAGTCTCTACTAAAAATACAAAAATTAGCTGGGCGTGGTGGCGCACACCTGTAGTCCCAGCTACTCCAGAGGCTGAGACAGAAGACTAGCTTGAACTCGGGAGGCAGAGTATTGGGACAAGTCCTAATATGTATGATAAAGTATATTGTTTGCTGAGAACGATGGCAAGGCAAACGTGGCCACCCCCCCACCAAGTGGAAAACTACTTGGGGCATTCTAAAGTAGCAAACCCGGTGTATATCACACACCGGTTAAAACAATTATTTAAGCACGGGATACGTGACCCTCCCCCGGTGCTCCCTCGTGGAGAATACTTTTTAGTTTGTCTGTGATCAGTGGTAAGCGGGCACCAGCTGCCTACCTAGTTTATTTTTGTTCTATGAGAAAACACAGGACACCTGTTAATAAGAATCACCTGTTCAGGGGGAATAATTACGCGGGTCAGCTTCTGCTCGAGGCTCTCAGCTCGGAAGGCTGCTGGCCTTCGGATAGTCCCGCTTTGCTTTTCTATCTGGGTGTCTGCTTCTTAATGCCTTCAGCGCCGCCTGGGTGGGGGTCTCTACGGCCGAGCTGGACCCAGTAGCAGAGGTTGCAGTGAGCCAAGATCGCGCCACTGCACTCCAGCCTGGGCGACAGAGCAAGACTCCGCCTCAAAAAAAAAAAATCATCCAGGCATGGTGGCACGTGCCCATAGTCCCAGTTATTCAGGAGGCTGAGGTGGAGGAACACTTGAACCTAGGAGTTCAAGGCTGCAGTGAGCCGTGATCATGTTACTGTACTCCAGCCTGGACAACAGAGCAAGACCGTCTCAAAAAAAAAAAAAAATGAACAGACACACGAAAGCAAACCAGCATCCTCCCCACGAGCTCACTCTCCCCAGGGAGGAGGGAGCTTGCTGTTCTCAGGACTTTTTCCGTTCTTACTTCCTGGAGTCCTTGACCTTGATTTCTTGGAGCCAGTGGGGAACACAGCAGGGAGTGTGTTCTGAGAACAGACAGCAGACCCTACCAGCTTCATAAACACACCCCTCGAATATCGACTCTGTGTATCATCATCCAAAACACCTTCCCAGCCCTGGCCTTTCCCGTCCCATGGAGGTTTACTGATGCCATTTCCCAGTCGGGATGGGGCTTGCCCAATTGCACAGTGGGCAGTGGCCAGGTCCTGAACTCAGGCCTTCTGAAGCCATCAAGACCACAGGGAGCCGTGAATGGTGGCTCACACCTGTAATCCTAGCACTTCGGGAGGCCAAGGCGGGAGGACTGCTTGAGGTCAGGAATTTAAGACCAACCTGGCCAATGTAGCAAGAACCTGTCTCTATTTTTTATTATGTATTTATTTAGAGATGGAGTCTTGCTCTGTCACCCAGGTTGGAGTGCAGTGGCACAATCTTGGCTCACTGCAGCCTCCACCTCCTGGGTTCAGGTGATTCTCCTGCCTCAGCCTCCTGAGTAGCTGAGATTACAGGCACACACCACCCAACCCCACTAATTTTTGTATTTTTAGTAGAGATGAGTTTTTGCCGTGTTGTCCAGGCCAGTCTCAAACTTCTGACCTCAAGTGATCTGCCCGCCTCAGCCTCCCAATGCTGGGATTACAGACATTAGCCACGACGCCTGGCCAATATATATATTTTTTCTTTTGAGAGGGAGTTTCGCTCTGTTGCGCAGGCTGGAGTGCAGTGACTGTGATCTAGGCTCACTGCAACCTCCCTGGCCTCTATTCTTTCAACAAAGAAAGAAAAAAAGACCACAAGGGCCATGCTGTCCCCTGAACATGGCACTAATGGGGCAGGGATTCCTGGTTTGGGGCCGGTTCCTAAGAAGAGGCATTTTTTTTTTTGAGGGTTTCACTTTGTTGCCCAGGCTGGAGTGCAGTGGTGCAATCATAGCTCGCTGCAGCCTCAAACTCCTGGGCTCGGATGACCCTCCCACCTCAGCTTCCTGAAGTGCTGGGCTTGCAGGGATGAGCCCCAACCTCTAGAGGCATGTTTTTTCCTAGCCACTTATTTTCGGACTCTTACATCTAAGCCCATTTATCAGATGGGCAGAGTCGCTGAGTAATGAGGGTTCTGAGATTCATTCCAGGAATTAGCCGCGAGGTGGCAGCACCAGGCCTTGTTGCCATCTCCTACGAGGTTTGGTGGGCTCTGGCGCCCTCTGGTGGCTGTCAGGAACCACATCAAGAGGTCTGACGGAGAAACACTGGGGAAACTGAGGCAGAGGGATACTCGAGGGGAGAAGCTGGGTCGAAGTGGTGTCCTGAGGTGGCCTCAGGCTGACTGGCCATTTCCCCAGCCTGTCAGAGAGGTCTGGTTAGCACAGTCCTGGGCCGTTTCATCAAAGTGAGCACTCAGGGGAGGAGGGGGCAGGTTCCTCCCCATCTGCAGCAGCCCCGAGGAAAGAGCCCTGGTCCCGGACTCAGGCCCCTGTTCCTAGCTCGGCTCAGCTGCCAACAGGATTTCCTTCTGTTTCCTTCTCCTTAAGGAAGGAAACCTTATCCCTGAGTCTGTGAAGCCAGAGAAAGGGGCAATGCTTGGTGGCTGAGTCCAGGCCTACATCCGGGGCCTCCTAAGACAGACCAGGGCCTCGAGGGGAGGCTGCAGGGAAGAGCCACAGCCCGCAGTCACTGGGCTGAGCAGGAGGAACAGAAGGGGCTGGGAGCACAGGGTGGGGTTCTGGGCAGTGAGACCCACCCCTGGCCTCTGTGTCATCAACAGAAGGTGGATGCCTTGTCACAAGCTGGCCACATCAGATGCTCTCTTTCGGGACTTTGGCTCTGAGACAAAGAGAGGTGAGTCAACCTCCGTGTGCAGCTGGAAAGGCATCAGGTAACCATGGGTGAGGTCTGAGGAGGCAGGAAGAGCCTGTCTGTGAAGGGAAGGGAAATGAGAGTGCAGAGCAGGGATGGAGGATGCTGGGATGGAGGATGGAGAGGTACAGGGATACAGGAACGGAGGGATTCAGGAATGGAGGGGTGCAGGGATGGAGGGGTCCCTGGAGCAAAGGCCCCTCAGGACTTTAGGCCTGACCAGTGAAGTGGAAGTGCCATTCTGGGCACTGTGGTGGCTCTGGGGGCCTCTATACCTGTCGGCCCCTCAGAGGCGGCTGCCGCAGCTCCTCAAGTCACAGATGGGCACAGCCTCAGGCCTGGCTGCCGCCTCCCACCTGCAGCTGCAGTACCTGGAGTTAGCACCCCCAGAGGGCTAGCTGGGGGGCTGGCTGGTGGACTGTGGTGCATCCAGGTGGCAGGGCACTATGCAGCCATACGGACAAGCCAGTGTGACACAAGCCGACAGCGAGACGCCCAGGAAAGGGATGAGAACATAGCGGGTAGCAAACCAGCCCCGTGGGAGAAACCGAGGTCGCCAACCACACAGGGTGCAGGTCAGGGCCTGCCCCTACCCATGGCTCCAAATGTCACACGGTGCTTCCAAATGTCACACCACCTGCCTTGAGCCTCAAATGTTAACTATTACAGGAACGGGAATTATTTTGTTTTTAAAATACTACTAATAAAACGTAAAAAGTTTCGCTGGGAGTGGTGGCTCACGCCTGTAATCCCAGCACTTTGGGAGACCGAGATGGGTAGATCACGAGGTCAGGAGTTCAAGACCAGCCTGGCCAAGATGGTGAAACCCCATCTCTAAAAATAAATAAATTAAATTAAATTTAAAAATTAACTCCCTGTTTAAAACAAAAAAAAAGTTGCCTGGCCAGGGGTGGGGTCTCGCACCTATAATCATAGCACTTGGGGAGGCTGAGGCAGGCAGGCAGTTCGCTTGAGCCCTAGTGTAAGACGGGCCTGGGTAATATGACAAGACCCAGTATCTACAAAAAAATAAAAAATTAGCTGAGCATGTTGATGTTGGCCTGTAGTTCTAGCTACTTGGAGGCCGAGGTGGGAGATCACATGAACCTGGGAGGTCCAAGTGCAGCGAGCTATGATCACGCCACTGCATGCCAGACTGGGTGACAGAACAAGACACTGTGTCAAAAAAGTTTCTCAAGAGGTCAATACCCATAATTCCCATAGGGCATTGCCCAATCCACAAAATAGGGAAGGCCCAGTGGGTGGGCCCCTGCCTGGCTTCTGGAGGTCCCCAGCAGCCTACCCCACCTCAGTGAAGCCAGGGAACTGAGGAGCCCCAACCTAGGTGCTCTGTGCAGGAACCCACACTCACCCTCAAAGGCAGAGCCTCTTCTCCCATAGTCCCTGGCCTAGCTGGGACTGAAGCCAGGGGTGGCCACCTGAGGAGCCTGTGCCAGGGGTGGCCACCTGAGGAGCCTGTGCTCCCTGAAGCTGGGTCCCCTCTGCAGCACAGGGGTCTGAACAGCCTGGTGCCCTGGGCCAGGTGCCCTACTCTGGGCATTTGACCTGCTCCTATCACTGGACTCTCCTGCAAGGCAGGGACAGATGAAGAAACTGAGGCCTGATTAGGGACCCCACCTTGGAGTCCCACCATGGAGTCCCACCGTGGACAGGGGCAGCCCCCAACCTGCACCCTGGCTGCAGGGCTCCACAGCAGGCTGTGTGCCGAGTGGTATCCTGGGGACCATGCCCCTGTGCAGCCATCCTATGCCTGCCACCTGGGAAGCACCAGGCCAGTGGTTGGTTACCGCCAGGGCTGCCGCAGCCCAAGTCTGATGCCTCCCTTGACCACCAGCCCCACGAAGCACTGAGCCACACAGAGCTCCAAGCAATGCCCACCGTGACGGGGGCCGCAAACCTTTCCTTTATTGCAAACGTGTCCCAGTCCCAGGAGGCTTGGGAAGAGTGGGAACTAGGGGAACCCAGCAATGAGATTCCACCGAAAATGAACCGTCCTACTGTCCTGTCCAGGGCCCCCATCCACAGGATGTAGCCACGGGACAGCCACTGAGGGCCTGGGAGAGGGGCGGCAGAGCAGGGAGGCCGGGACAGGGAGGGTTCGCCCCAGGGCAGGGGCAGGGCTGGAACTTGTCCCCAACATCCCTGGGCCCCGGCAGGTGCCCTGTGTTAGACGCAAGAGGGCTAGCGGGGGTGAGTGGACAAGAGCCAGAATGATCCTGCCCCTACCAGCATCACCAGGCGCTGGCCCAGTGGCCCCAGGCCCTGGCAGCTGGTGTCTTCTGCTGCCTTCCCCCTGCTGCTCGTGGAGACACTCAGTACACTGGGGAGGCCTCGGTGATGGCCCTCTCCACCCGCAGGTACCAGGGCTGGATGCGCGTGTGCTGCATCAGGTCATCAAAGGCATCCAGCCCCTCCATCACTCGCAGCACGCCATACACCGCCTGGGCATGAAACAAACACATCACCACAACCGGCTTGATAGGCATCCAGACCTCCCCCGTTCCCTGCCAGCTGTGTGCCAGGGCTCGTGACACTCAAAGGCCAACAGCATAGGCGGGGCTTTGAACAAAGCACGTGGGGTGACTGCAGGCCTCGCCTGCTTCACACCTGCACCCCCTTTTCTGGGCCACAAACCCCCCAGCAAGTTTCCTTGGGATAAATGCCCTCCTCCACTCTCAGGTCCTGAGATTGGAGAAAAGAGACCCCACCACCCAGTTTCAAGACCCAGGCGACCCAGGGGTAGCATAGTTTTAAAAATGAGCATCGGGCCAGGTGCAGTGGCTCTTGCCTGTAGTCCCAGCACTTTGGGAGGCCGAGGTGGGTGGCTCACCCAAGGTCAGGAGTTCAAGCCCAGCCTGGACAACATGCTGAAACCCTGTCTCTACTGAAAATACAAAAATTAGCTGGGCATGGTGGCGCAGGCCTATAATCCCAGCTACCTGGGAGGCTGAGGCAGGAGAATTGCTTGAACCCAGGAGGTGGAGCTCGCAGTGGGCTGAGATTGCGCCTCTACACTCCAGCCTGGGTGAGAGCGAGACTCAGTCTCGAGAAAAGAGCAAGGAAGCCAGGCCAGAGAGGCGCTCTCCCAGGGGTCTTGCTGGGAGAAGCCTGGAGCACCGGACCCAGCCTGCCTGAGCCTGAGGCCAACTCCAGGAAGGGCAGTGTAGATGGCGAGAGGGAGAGCCTTGGCCCTGGTAACGCCACTGGGGCCTCTGGATCCAGCAGGGCCTGCAGCCAACCCTTTCCGTGAACTTGTCAGTTATGTGGACCCGCGCTATTCCTGGTTATCTGTGTCTCTCCTGGAGCCACTCTGAGGTAAGTTTCCGTGCGTGATGGCAGAGAAGCAGCTTCCTCTGGCAAGGCGCAGGCGCTGTCTGGACGTTCCCTTGCAAACCTCCCCAACTCTGAGGACAGAACCCTCGGTCTGGGCACCGCCTGCCACCACCACACTCACCAGATCGGCGAGGTTCGGCCTCTGGCCCCCCATGAAGGGCCGGTCCTTGCCCACAGCGGCCACCCACTTGTTGGCAGCCTCATAAAGGTCCTCACGCACGTTGTCCTGGAGGTGGTGCCTGGGTGGGGAAGGGAAAAGCCTCTCAGGGGAGCAGTGGGCCCAGCCCAGCAGGGAAGAGGGGTCTCCTCTGGGGAGAGTGGGAAGGTGTGGAGGCCAGGGCGGCACGCCAGGTGACAGCACCACACCTGGAGATGCCTCAGAGAGCATCTGTCCCGGATGGGGGGGCTGTGGCACGGGCAAGAGACCAGGCCGGGGAGAAGGCGTGAGTCAGGGCCCGGGCCTCCCAGCTTCAAGGCCAGCCCTACTGCCCCTGGGGAGGTGAGCAGGAGCTCTGGGTGTGAGTCCTGACTTTGCCAAGCCACACATAATCCATACTTCGTTTCCCGCCTGCCCTAGGCCTCAGCTGCCCGCGGGTCTCCCGAGGGGTGTGATGGGATCACATGCGCGTGGCACTGGAGGCTCGGGAACAGCAGGCCCTGGACACACACACACACTCGCCTGCTCTTGAGTCGCTTGCTGATAAGGTACATGGCCGCCGCACCCATGTACTTGGCCACAGCACCTTCCACAGCTCCGAACTTGCCCTCGCGGACAATGTAGTCAAAGGACGCCAGAGCCTCGGTGGGCGTGCGGTACACGTTGGGGGAGATCAGGTGCACCAGCCAGTCGTCCGCCCACTGCCGCCACTTCATTTCCTCCCTGCAGGCATGGGAGAGACTTCCTGAGCCAGGACCTGGGCTGTGCTGGGAGCAGGCCGCATTCTCTAGAACATACCCACTGCATGGGTGGGAAGCTGAAGCCTGGCCAGGAAGCTTTTTTTTGTTTTGAGACAAAGTCTTGCACTGTCGCCCAGGCTGGAGTGCAGTAATGTAATCTCAGCTCACTGCATTCTTAGCCTCCCAGGTTCAGGCGATTCTCCCGCCTCAGCCTCTCAAGCAGCTGAGACTACAAGAGCGTGCCACCACACCTGGATAATTTTTGTATTTTTAGTAGAGTCAGGGGTTTTACCATATTGGCCAGGCTGGTCTTGACCTCCTGGCCTCAGGTGATCTGCCCACCTTGGCCTCCCAAAGTGCTGGGATTACAGGTGTGAGCCACTGCGCCTGGCCGCAGGAAGGTCTTTACTGATAGCCGATGTGGCTCGGCCCCAGTCCCCCTGGTCCCACACTGCTCCCCGCTCACGGCATCTGGCTCAGCCTGGCCTTCTCTAGAGGAGACCCTGCCTCCCCACCTTCCCCCGCCAGCCCCAGCCCCACTCACGTCCTGGCCTCCTTCCCGCCATACACCTGCTGGGCCTCCTTCTCGTCCAGCATGAGCCAGTATTTATTGCCAAACTCAGTCACCTCCTTGCCCTGGTCGTTCACAGCCTTCATGGCTGGGTAGTAGGTGATGATCTCTTCCAGGGGCTGCCTTTGGAGAGAGCCACAGTCTCACCCTGACTCCTTTCCCCTCTTGTCCCCTGTGGCCTACCAACCCGGCTGCCCCCACCTCCGAGTGGAGCCAGGACCAATGAACAAAGGCTCTCCGCACTCCTGCAGTAAGAGGGAGTTGGAGTGGATGCCAGGACAACTTCCCCATGACAGGGAGGCGTGGGGAGGATGAAGTGGGGGTCTCAGAGGAGGACGACCATGGCCTACTCTAGAAATCTTTTTTTTTTTTCTGAGATTGAGTCTCGCTCTGTCATTCAGGCTGGAGTGTAGTCAATCTTGGCTCACGGCAACCTCTGCCTCCAGGTTCAAGCAATTCTCCTGCCTCAGCCTCCCGAGTAGCTGGGACTACAGGTGTAAGCTACCACGCCCGGCTAATTTTTTGTATTTTTAGTAGACACGGGGTTTCGTCATGTTGGCCAGGCTGGTCTGACCTCAGGTGATCCGCCATGCACTCTGGAAATCTAAGCAGCAGCCCCACCTGCTCCCAGGAGGGAACTCAGGTGAGGCCTCCCTGAAGGAAGAAGCCACCAAATGCAATGGCCGCCTGGTCTCCCACGGGCTCCTTACCCTGACACCAGGTAGGTCTTGAGGGCACTGATGATGACAGAGGAGTCGTTCAGTTGTTGCTGGAAGAGAAAAGCATGGTTTAATCAGAAGTTCCCACCCAGCACCTCGGCCCTGGGCATTGTCTATCCATTCCTGGGGACAGGCTCAGAGTCCTCCCCGCCCTGCCCTCAGGGCACCCGTCCTGAGTAGGGGAGACGTGGGTGTGGCTGATGGGGAGGAAGGTGTGGGGAAGCCCCACCCCACTCACCCAGCTGGCCTCCCAGGTAGAGGGGAAGGGTGGGTTCTGGAAGCTACATACTAGACATCAAGCACTGTACCAGGCATTTCATATCTGCTGTCCCTGCAACCCAGAGTATGGCCCCTTGTTGACTCAGGAAGAAGCAAGCCCAGAGAGGCTAAGTGACTTGCCCCAAGTCACACTAGTGAGTGGGTGAGCCACACCGCAAACCCAGATGGCTGATTTCAGAATCCATGTTGTGACGCTGTGGTGTTCTGCCTCCCCGACACTCAGAAGGTGTTTGGATTTGGTAGGGAAGGAGAAAGCCTACATTTATTGAGCATCTACTGTATGCAGCTACTTCCCCATAGTCCTTAGAGGCATAAGAATCACAAGTTTCTTCCCGGGCTGCAGAGCTGGACCAGGCTAGGGGGCGCTCCAGGACAACCCAGAATAGGAGGGAGGATGCAGGGGGTTCCCTGGGGCTCACCGACTTTTCTCCAACCTGGGCCACCAGGATAGGCACCTTTCTGTAGGAGGAGAACTTGATCTCAGCCCTGCGCACAGGGTTGACCTCCACCACCTGGTAGGGCAGGGCGTGGAAGTCCAGGAAGGCTCGGACCTTGCTGCAGAAGGGACACGTCTTGTACTGGTACAGGGTCAGCTGCAGGCGGCTGGAGAAGGAGAGCTGTGGGCAGCAGATGGAAGGAGCTTCTAGACCTGGCACCCCCAGGCCCAGGTCCTGCCCCAAGCAAGCATGTTTTCCAGAGGAGTCTTCTGGGATGACGCTGGAATATTGGGGAAGAGAAACTAGAGATGGGAGGGGGTGGTAGGGGGAAATGGAGGCACTGGAGGGCAGCCCAGGTTCAAGCCTCCTGCCAGCATAGTCCCCAGGCAGGAGTCCCAGCCTTTGTTGTGAGGCTGTGTAGAAGGAATCCTCCAGTCTCTGTCCCATACTGGACAGACCCCTCTTCTCTCGCTCCAGTCCCAAGGGGACACCGGATAGCCCCAGGGTGTGCACCCCACCCCCACAGACACAAAACAACTCTTTCCACTTGGTGCGCTCACCCCTGCTCCTCTAACCCAGGGACCTCTAGGGGCCAGAGCCAGCCTACTACCCAGGCTGGAGTTCAGCAGTAGGGTCTACCTCCAATCTCTTCCTTGTTTTTTCCTCTGGAGACAGGGTCTCACTCTGTCATCCAGGCTGGAGTGCAGTAGCTTGATCACAGCTCACTGCAGCCTTAAACTCCTGTGCTCACGCATTCCTCCAGCCTCAGTCTATCTCAAGTCTCCGAGGGGGAGGGTGGTACTTGGGCCGTGGCCTGCGTAGCAAGCTCCACAGGAAAGCCCCCAGGGGAGCCTGCTGCAGGTTCATGGCAGAAAGCCGCAATCATAGACCACCTCCGTCAGTGTTCAGAGGGGAAGCTGGACCGTGGAGGTGGGAAGGGAGACACAGGGTACTCCGCACCCCTTTCACCCACCTCTGTTGCCTTGGGTCCAGCAAAGAAGTATCTGTGGGCAGGTGCGGGGTAGGTATAAAGTGCCTCAAGACAGCTGGGCCACCACCTGGCTGGGGACTCCTTCCTGCCCCTTCCTGTTTCAGCCTGGAGTCTAAGTCATCAGTTTCATAAAAGTACGACTACTACTACCACTAAATATATACACAGCCTTAGGATTTGGGGGCAGTGGAGAGAGAGGATGACAAATGTTTGGAAAACGAAAGAGGCTTTCCCTTTCCTGTGACCTCGGATCTCTTAATCAAAAAAGTCTCCTTAAAACACTGTAGAGACCGGGCTTGGTGGCTCACGCCTGTAATCTCAGCACTTTGGGAGGCAGGGACAGGAGGATCACTTGAGGTCGGGAAGTTCTAGACCAGCGTGACCAACAAGGAGAAACCCCGTCTCTACTAAAAATACAAAATTAGCTGGGCAACGTGGCACACACCTGTAATCCCAGCTACTCAGGAGGCTGAGGCAGGAGAATTGCTTGAACCTGGGAGGCAGAGGCTGCAATGAGCTGAGATCATGCCATTGCACTCCAAACTGGACAACCAGAGCGAAACTGTCTTAAAAAAAAAATTAGCCGGGCATGGTGACAGGCGCCTGTAATCCCAGCTACTGGGGAGGCTGAGGCAGGAGAATCGCTTGAAGCCAGGAGGCTGAGGTTGCAGTGAGCCGAGGTCCTGCAACTGCACTCCAGCCTGGGCTACAGAGCAAAAAAACTCAGTCTCAACAAACAAAAGTCTCCTTAAAATACGGTAGAGGCTGGGTGCAGTGGCTCAGGCCTGTAATCCCAGCACTTCCGGAAGCCAAGGCGGGCGGATCGCTTGAGGCCAGGAGTTCAAGACTAGCCTGAGCCACATGGCGAAACTGTCTCTAAAAAAGTACAAAAATAGCGGGGTGCAGTAGCGTGAGCCTATAGTCCCAGCTACTCCGGAGGCTGAGGCAGGAGGATCCCTTGAACCCGGGAGGCAGAGGCTGCAGTGAGCCGCGATTGTACCACTGCACTCCAGCCTGCGCGATAATGCGAGACCCTGTCTCAAAAACAAAATAAACCAAACCAAAAAACAAGGTTTAAGAACGATTTTATGAGAAATCGAACAATTCCAGGTAGTAGGCATCAGGAGTGCCCCTATTTTACAGAAGAGAACGCTGAGGGTTCGGACACTTCAGACCAACTCACTCGCCCAAGGTCACAAGCGGGCAGAGACAACTCCTGACCCTGCGGGTTCCCAGGAGTCCCGAGCTCCGCACTGATCAGCACCCCAACCCCGGCCGGGCCAGACCTTACCTGCGCGGCTGGGTGCTCGGCGTGGAGGTCCTGGGCGCGCAGGTGCCACCGCGCTGTGTGGTACAGCCCCAGGGCTCCCCCCAGGGCAAGCGCCGCTGCCCCGAACAGTCGCGGGCTCCCCTTAAGGGCGGTGGCCACGGGGCCCGGGCCGCCCGCTGCCCCCGCGAAGCCAGCCCGGTTCTGCGTGGGGAGCAGCAGCTGGGGGCGGCCGCCCAGCCTCCAAGCCAAAGCGCACCCGCCAGGCCACAGCGCCCGCGCCACCCAAGCAGCCGGGGCCATGTTCGCTCCGCCGGCGCCGCGGGCGGGCGCGCGAAACGAAGACGCCTAGACGCCCGTGCCGCTTAAAGGGCCGGGACTCGGGCGCCCCGCTCGTTGCCTGGGGCGACGGCGACGCTCAAGGGACCCTTAGCGCTCTCGGGACTGGGCATCTGCCCGGCGCCCAGGTTCGAAACGCCCGCCAGAGCCGCAGAGGCACGCTCGGGAACGTTTACAGACCGCTCTATGCCTCCGCCTCTGAAGGTGCCTCGGCGGCGACCCGGTCGACTGCGGGGGCGCCCACCTCCTTGCCTGCCTCGGCCGCCTAAGGAGAGGCGTGGCCGTCTGTAAGACATGCTTGGCCACGTCTCCCGCAAGCGCCCACTCGAAACAAATCCGAGCCCTGAGAGCCGCGGCTTCCGGCCACCAAAGGTCCTGGAAACGGCCCGACCCGGTCCCGAGTGCTTGGCGGTGTTGTTCTTCTGTCTGCCCTCCCGCTTTACTATCCGCTTCCTATTGTGGCCCGAACCATAAAATTTTCCCGAACCCAAGGGGGCCTTGGAAACCACGTGTCTCTGATTTCGTCCACGCGGAGCGGCCAGCCCGCCGACACCGAGGTTTTTAGGGACAGGATGGCAAAGTGGGGTGCCAGGCTGCCCGGTCCTTCTGTCGAGCTCGCCCATTCTAGCTGAATCCCGGAACGTCCACCGCATAGGCGTCTCCGCGGACAGCCCCGGGATGGCCCCGCCCGGCGCCGGGGAGAGGGGCGGGGCTCGCGAGGTGGGCGGGGCAGGGCGGGGCTCGCGAGGTGGGCGGGGCGGGGGAGGAGTTCCGAGTCCGGGCCCTGCGGCTCTGCCCCTCGCGTTCCACTCTTCTAGTCCTGCTTTCGTCCCTTATCTTCCACCTTCCTCCCAGACCTTGCGGCGACCGAACCCGCAGTGTCTGTCCCCAGCGGGGACCTGGGCATGCCGGTGGAGGCAGGAGGGGAAGGCGAGGGCGAAGGCTTCAGGGAAGCAGGTGACCCGAGGAGGCTGCAGGAGCGACCTTTGCTTTTCCAGGGGTGCCTTCCCGGGAAGGGGAATCGTGATGGTGCCTTGGAAGGGACCGAAGAGCCCACCTCGACCCTCCCGGAGTGGGTCTGGAGTTGTAGGTGCTGTCTCGGATGCAGGGCGAGCACCCGCGAGCGGGTCGCCAGCCTCATGAGAGCTGTGGGTCCCCAGCCCTGTTTTACAGATGGGGGAACTGAGGCAGCTGCAGGGACACTCGTCCATATGGGCTTTGCTCCAGTCACTTCCTTCAGCCGTTTTACAGACCAGGAGTTCAGGGCCTGCTCGAGCTTAGTGTTGATGAGTGGTTGAGGGTGAGCCATCATGCTCTGTGCTTCTCTACTGTATCCCTATCCATGCCTTCTCCCGGCGCCACTCTCAGACTCCTGCTTGCCAGACGGAGCCCAGCTTCATCCTCCTCCTGTTTACATTAATTGCTCCTGATCTTCCACACTCTGGATTTTCCGGATTCTAGCTCCATCAAAATGTACTTGATGTGTTCAGGCCCAGAGGAGACCGAGGCACCTGAGAGGGGCGTGGCCGAGTTTGGCCGGCTGGCCCTAGCGGGAGGGGCCGGGAGAGCGCTGATTTTCTAGGTCAGCATCCCTAGCCACCTGGCTTTGCTGGTGTGGCCTCGCAGCCTTGCCAAATGTGAGCAGCTTACAGAAGAGCTTCTTGCACGTGCTTAAACTGCTGAGGTGACACAGCACGGTGGCTCATGCCTGTAATCCCAGCATTTTGGGAAGTAGAGACAGGAGGATCGCTTGAGGACGGAATTTGGGACCACCCTCGGCAACACAGAGAGACCCTGTCTCTACAAAAAATAGAAAAATTAGCTGGGTGTGGTAGCACACGTCTGTGGTCTCAGCTACTTAAGAGGCTGAGGCGGGAGAGCTGGAGACTGCAATGAACCTGTGATCATGCCGCTGTACTTCGGCCTGGGCCACAGAGCGAGAAGCTGTCTCACACACACACACACACACACACACACACACACACAAATATGCTGGGGTGGGGCGTGGAGAGAGAACCATCGGCTTCCTTTTCACTTTCTCCAGCTTCAGGTTCACTGCCCATAAAATTGGAATAATGATTTCCATCAGGATTAAATGGGAAAATGAATGGGGAGAGGTTGAAAACTAGTGAGGCTGGTGCCTGGGAGACCTACCTGGGGGCTGCTCCACCCTAGCACAGGAGGATTCATCTGCCAAATCTAGAAAGGAAACTCAGTGGCCAGCCCCACAGCGAAATATTTGGCAAAGTTCTTTTTTTTTTTTTTTTCTTTTCTTTTCTTTTCTTTTTTTTTTTTTTCTTGAGACAGAGTCTTACTCTGTCACCCAGGCTGGAGTACAATGGCACGATCTCAGGTCACCACAACCTTCACCTCCCAGGTTCAAGTGATTTTCCCGCCTCAGCCTCCTGAGTATCTGGGATTACAGGCATACGCCACCACACCTGGCTAATTTTTGTATTTTTAGTAGAGACAAGGTTTTGTCATTTTGGCCGGGGTAGTCTTGAACTCCTGACCTCAAATGACCCACCCACCTTGGCCTCCCAAAATGCTGGGATTACAGGTGTGAGCCACCATGCCCAGCCCAGAGTTCTTTTTCTTCTGTCCTGGCCAAGGCACTGCTTGGCTTGCTGTCCAGTGTTTCTTCTGCCTCACTGCCCTTGGTCCCTGTACTGCCTCTTCCTTATTTCACTCCACCAGAGACCTCCAATCTGCGGCCAGCACTGAGGACAGCCCTGCTGAATGCCCAGGGGACCTCAGGGCTGAGCAGCCAGCTGTGGCAGAGCTAAATGGGGCTCTAGCCCCAAGTCTGAGCACATCTCAGAGGCTCATATGGGAGTGGGGGCACGGGCCAGCCTGGGCTGTGAGGCCCCTGCTGCTGCCCATCTCAGCCCCAGCCTGTCTCTGATCAGTCCCAACCCCATCCTCTATCCCGGCGTTGCCCCTGTCTCGCCCCTTCCCTCTGCCTCCACCTCCCTGTGCTCATGGCGTCCTCCCTGACCTTGGCCTGATCCTAGTCCAGCCCTTCGTCATCTGAGGGCTGAGCAAGTGGGCACAGCCTCCTTTTCCTACAGCCTGGTGAAGGGGCACAGCGTCCCGTCCTAGGCACGACTGTTGCTATGGTTTGAATGTATGTGTTCATATGTAGGAACTCAAGACTCGGCATAGTTGTATTAAGAGATGAGGCTTTTAGGAGGTGATTAAGTCACAAGGGCTCTGCCCTCCTGAATGGGATTAGTAGTCTTATAAAAGGGCTTAAAGGAACTAGCTAAGCCCTTTTTGCCCTTCTATCTCTCCTGCCATGTGAGGACACCTAGACCGAACCATCTGTGAGAAACAGGCCCATACCAGACACTAAACCTGCCGGCGCCTGGATCTTGGACTTCCCAGCCTCCAGAGCTGTGAGCAATCCCCTCCCCTCCCCTCCCCTTCTTTATTTTTTTGAGATTCAGTGTGGCTTCTTCACGGAGGCTGGAGTGTAATGGCACGATCTCGATCTCCGCTCACTGCAACCTCCACCTCTTGGGTTCAAGCAATCCTCCTGCCTCAGCCTCCTCAGCAACTGGGATTACAGGCACGTACCACCACACCTGGCTAATTTTTTTAGTAGAAATGGGGTTTCACCATGTTGGCCAGGCTGGTCTCAAACTCCTGACCTAAAGGGATCCACCCACCTCTGCCTCCCAAAGTGCTGGGATTACAGGCATGAGCCACCATCCCTGGCCTGTTTCCCTTTTTTTTTTTTTTTTTTTTCTCCTTAGGGGTAAAAGCTGGGAAACCTGCTGGACAAATTCTAAAAGAGCTGTAACACTTCTATTATTTTATAAATTACCCAGCCTGTGGTATTTTCTTATGGTAACAGGAACACCCTAAGGCAGCCGTACTCTTCCCTGGGTGGCCAGGTGGCCAGAACCCAGGGGTCTCACACATGGGAGAGAAGAGAGCTTCCATCCAGGCATAACTTCTATGACCTGCACTTGGTGTCTGAACCAGTGGCCAGTCTCATGAACATGTGCCCCTCTGCAACTCTAGGCCCTTAGCGTCCCTGGGTTTCCTTCAGCCTCTGTGGACACACTTTCCTGTCTCCCTTGCCTTGCCTCTTCTGCAGCCTGCCTCTTAAGAATTAGGTTCCAGGCTGGGCATTGTGGTACAGCACTTTGGGAGGCTGAGGCAGGTAAATCACCTGAGGTCAGGAGTTCGAGACCAGCCTGGCCAATATGGTGAAACCCCATCTCTACTAAAAATGCAAAAACTAGCCCAGCAAGAGAATTGCTTGAATCTGGGAGGTGGACATTGCAGTGAACTGAGATAGAGCCACTGCACTCCAGCCTGCGTGATAGAGACTTTGTCTCAAAAAAAAAGAAGAATTAGGTTTCTCAGGGCTAGATGCAGTGGCTCATGCCTGTAATCCCAGCACTTTGGGAGGGTGAGGCAGGAGAATCACTTGAGCCCAGGAGGTCAAGGCTGCAGTGAGCTGAGATCATACCACTGCACTCCAGCCTGGGTAACAGAGCGACACCCAGTCTCTAAAAAAAAAAAAAGAAAAGAAAAGAATTAGGTTCATTCCTAGCCCCTCTGGACCTTGTACGCATCCCTTTGGCCACCTCTTCCCTCCCTGGTTTCTGTCACGCATGTGTCATGAAGGTTCCAGCCTGTGGCTTCAGGTCAGCCCTATCCAGACTTCAGGCCTGGGTTTATACCTGCCTCTGGGGTAGCTGGCGTGTCCCCCAGGGAACCCCACCATGGAAACACAGCCACCCAACCTGCCATCTTTCTCACCTGGCCTTGCCACTTTCTCCCTGTCTTGCCAGCCTCTGCCCTCTCCACAACTCCCTGGCCCCGCTCTACCGCTTCTTCTGACTCACCAATTACCCCTCTCTGACATCCAGGGGGTCTCTCCCTGAATGTCCCACCACCCCTCATTGCATCCAGAACCCCCTGAAGGGATGAATTGCAAAATTACTACACTGAGTGAAAGAGGCCAGGCAATAAAGAGCTTTTACTGTCTGCTCCCATATAGAGAGATGATGCAGACTCTTCTATAGTGATGGGAAGTGGGTCAGCGGCTGCGAAAAGCAGTGGAGAGGAACTGGAGGGAAGGATTACCAAAGACAGGAGGACTCTGGGTGGTAAGGGATGTGCTCGCCATCTGGATTGTAGTGGTGGTTTTGTGGGCATTTATGTACGTCACCACTTACCAAATTGCTCAAAAACCACGATGGGCCGGGTGCAGTGGCTCACACCTGTAATCGCAGCACCCCGTCTCTACTAAAAATACAAAAATCAGCCGGGCATGGTGGTGGGCGCCTGTAATCCCAGCTACTTGGGAGGCTGAGTCACAAGAATCGCTTGAACCCAGGAGGCAGAGGTTGCAGTGAGCCAAGATCTTGCCACTGCACTCCAGCCTGGGTGACAGAACGAGACTCCATCCCAAAAAGAAACAAAAACAAAAACCACAGTAAAGGGTCAGAAGGTCTCAGGAGCTCCCAGTGGCCAAAACTGAAACAATCTGAGCAACAAAATAAGGTGGGATTGGATTATAACCCAAAGAATAAAATAGACACCCACGAGTCAGCCAGAAGACAAAATTACAAAACATTTATTTTCTTTTCTTTTTATTTTTTCAGACAGGGTCTCACTCTGTCGCCCAGGCTGCAGTGCAGGAGCCCAGTCATGGCTCAGTGCAGCCTCAACCTTCTGTCCTCAAGCAGTCCTCCTACCTCAGCCTCCCAAGTAGCTGGGATTACAGGAGCCCCCCACCACGCCTGGCTAATTTTTTATTTTTTTGTAGAGACAGGATCTCATTGTATTACCCAGGCTGGTCTTGAACTCCTGAGCTCAAGCAGCCCTCCCACCTCCGCCTTCCAAAATGCTGGGATTACAGGTGTGAGCCACCAGGCCTGGCCAAACTTAGCTTAAAGATCTTAATTGGATTTTACTTGCTACTCTAAAATCAGATAAAATCTCATTCCATAAAATTGAGTGTTCCCATGAGCTGGGCAGAGATTTAATAGTAAAGGGCTGAAGAAAGCAGGGTCAGAGAACAAAGAGCAGATTGATCATTTCAAAGTTACTTTCCTCGTAAAGATTCAATAAAGCAGAAAGGACTTCCTTATCATGCTGGCTAAAACTGGCTTGTGTGGGGATCTGGCTTTGATCTGATCTGCCTCTGTCCTGATTTCTGGGAGGGAGGGTCAGATAAACAACTTAGTTTTGGCTGGTGACCTGGAGCTGAGCCTCAGTGACTCCATTGTGGTTTGGTCTATTGGGCCTGGGACAGGAGCTCAGTCCCAAACAATGGGCTCCTGTACACTTTATCAAGCAAGTCCACGCAGATATAGATAAATGATTGAATAAGTACGTGGGGGACAAAAGACAAATCTGTGCAGAATTCCAAATAATTTTAGGACTGAGTGTGGTGGCTCACGCCTGTAATCCCTTTGGGAGAGCAAGGCGGTGGATCATCTGAGGTCAGAAGTTTGAGACCAGCCTGGCCAACGTGGTGAAGCCCCATCTCTACTAAAAATACAAAAATGGTTGGGCGCAGTGGCTCACACCTGTAATCCCAGCACTTAGTGAGGTCAAGGTGTAAGGATCACAAGATCAGGAGATCGAGACCATCCTGGCCATGGTGAAACCCCGTCTCTACTACAAATACAAAATGTTAGCCAGGAGGGGTGGTTCGCATCTGTAGTCCCAGCTACTCGGGAAGCTGAGGCAGGAGAATCGCTTGAACCTGGGAGACCAAGGTTGCAGTGAGCTGAGATCGCGCCACTACACTCCAGCCTGGGCAACAGTGTTAGACTCTGTCTCAAAAAAAAAAAAAAATACCCAGGCATGGTGGTGCATGCCTGTAATCCTAGCTACTCAGGAGGCTGAGACAGGAGAATTGCTTGAACCCGGGAGGCAGAGGTTGCGGTGAGCCGAGATCATGCCATTGCACTCCAGCCTGGGCAATAGAACAAGGCTCTGTCTCAAAAATATATATATATATATATATATATATATATATATATATAATACATAAATAAAAGAAGAATTTCAAATAATTTCTGTAGATAGCCCCTAAGGAGGTAGAGCAAAACTCCCCACTTCTTAGATGTAGGCTGGGCACAGGGATGTCTTTCAAAGAGTAGAGCATGGTAAGGGGAGGAGAGTGACTGCTGGGGAGACCTGACCAGTGCACCTCAGTCAGGTGATCAAGGCCAACACCCACAGTGATAAGTCATGTTGTCAGTACCCTTGAATAGCATGTGATGCAAAAATGACATTTTTATTTTTATTTTTTTATTTTTCGAGACAGAGTCTCACTCTGTTGCCCAGGCTGGAGTGCAGTGGCATGGTGTCGGCTCACTGCAACCTTGGCCTCCCAGGTTCAAGTGATTCTCCTGCCTCAGCCTCCTGAGTAGCTGGGATTTCAGGGGTCTGCCACCACGCCTTGCTAATTCTGGTATTTTTAGTAGAGACGGGGTTTCTCCATGTTGGCCAGGCTGGTCTCAAACTGCTGACCTCAGGTGATCCACCCGCCTTGACCTCCCAAAGTGCTGGGATTACAGGCATGAGCCACCATGCCCCGCCTGGCATTTAATTTTTTTTATTTTTTATTTTTATTTATTTATTTATTTTATTTTATTTTATTTTATTTTTTGAGATGGAGTCTTGCTCTGTCGCCCAGGCAGGAGTTCAGTAGTACTATCTTGGCTCATGCAACCTCCACCTCCCGGGTTCAAGTGATTCTCTTGGGATTCTCTTGCCTCAGCCTCCCGAGTAACTGGGACAACAGAGGCACGTACCACTGTGCCTGGCTAATTTTTTATACTTTTAGTAGAGACAGGGTTTCACCATATTGGCCAGTCTGGTCTCAACTCCTGACCTCAGGTAATTTACCCACCTCAGCCTCCCAAAGTGCTGGGATTACAGGTGTGAGTCACAGCACCCAGCCTGGTGTTTGTTAACAACTGATTCCATTTCTGTCAATGGTTATAGGATAAATCAGATGTTGTTTTTCTTTTTTATTTTATTTTATTTTATTTTATTTTATTTTATTTTATTTTTGAGACGGAGTCTCACTCTGTCGCCCAAGCTGGAGTGCAATGGCGGGATCTCCACTCACTGCAACCTCTGCTTCCCGGGTTCAAGTATTCTCCTGCCTCAGCCTCCCAAATAGCTGGGACTACAGGCGCTCACCACCATGCCCATCTAATGTTATATTTTTAGTAGAGACGGGGTTTCACCATGTTGGCCAGGATGATCTCAATCTCTTGACCTAGTGATCCACCTGCCTTGGCCTCTCAAAGTGCTGGGATTACAGGCGTGTGCCATTGCGCCCGGCCTACCTTTAGTCTTTTCTTGGCAATAGTTGGACCCAGTCCACAAGCTCCAAGGCTGGCAGTCAGCTCCTCTTCTCCCGTGGTTCTCTGAAATGGCCTTTCTTGGGCAGGCGGCAGGGAAGCGGCGCCTGTAAGTCCCCTGAGCTACACAGGAAGGAGATGAGGCAGGGTGGGAGGAGGTAGGAAGAGGAAAAGACAGGCTGGGCGCGGTGGCTCATGCCTATAATCCCAGCACTTTGGAAGGTGGAGGCAGAAGGGGAAGGTCACTTGAGCTCAGGAGTTGGAGACCAGCCTGGTCAACATGCTGCTGCAATGCAAAACACAAAGATTAGCTGGGCGTGGTGGTATACACCTGTAATTGCAGTTACTCAGGAGGCTGAGGCACAAGAATTGCTTGAACCTGGGCAGAAGTTGCAGTGAGCCAGAATCACACCCACTGTACTCCAGCCTGGGCAACACAGCGAGACTCAGGCTCAAAAAAAAAAAAGAAAGAAAGAAAGAAAAGAAGAGAAGGAGACAGTGGGAGAAGGGCAAGGCTCCTACCCTAAGCCCCAGCACCTGCCTGGGACACAGCTGAGCCCTGAAGGTCTTCAGCCCTGGGCTGCGGGCTCTCTGCAGCTCCTTACACAGGTGGGGCTGCCCAGGACCCAGGTCCCCTCCTGAGAGGAGTCCAGGTTCCTTTGTGAAGAGGTCTAGAGTGCAGGTGGCCCAGGATAAGAGGAATCTGGGATGTGGGGAGAAGGGGTCTATGGGGTCAAGGGGACTATGCTGGCTGGAAGATGGCCCCCTAAAAGATATCCATGTAAATGAATAATGTAAATGTAACTTTATGTAGAAAGAAAAGAAGTTTCAGAGGCTGGGCGAGGTGGCTCATACCTGTAATCCCAGCACTTTGGGAGGCTGAGGTCAGTAGATCACTTGACACCAGGAGTTCGAGACCAACCTGGCCAACATGGTGAAACTGTGTCTCTACTAAAAATACAAAAATTAGCCAAGCATGGTGGCACACACCTGTAGTCTCAGCTACTCAGAGGGCTGAGGTGGCAGAATCGCTTGAACCCAGAAGGCGGAGGTTGCAGTGAGGCAAGATTGTGCCACTGCACTCTAGCCTGGTGCCTGGTGACAGAGCAAGACTCTGTCTCAAAAAAAAAAAAAAAGTCTTTGCAGATGTAATTAAAGAGCTTATTCTTTACTATTATTTTTAAGTTTCATGATGGTTAATATCCTAATGCCTGTTCTTCTCTTGATGCACATTTGTTATAGTCCCTAATGCCTGATTTTTAAGGTGAATAAATGAAATATATACACTACTCAAAGACAAATGACACATAATTTCATTGGTGGTGGTGTGGCCCAGATGTTTTTCCTTTCCTAAAGAGTGGCAATATTCTCATTCCTTTTGTTTGTTTGTTTTTTTAAGACAGTGTCTCGCTCTGTTGCTCAGGCTGGGGTGCAGTGGTGTAATCACAGCTCACTGCCAAGTTTGTGGTAATTCACTGTAGTAATTTGATGATTTGGGAAATTCTCAGCTTCTCCAGATTGCAGAAGATGTTTACAATAGGAAATTCACTGTTAAGAAAGTGCACTCTTGAGAGAAAGCCAAGGCTGTGGCTGGGCAGGGGGCCTGTGGGTGTGGGGAAAAAGGTGGCCACACCAGGGGCCCCAGGGGTATGAGAAGGAAGGAGCCTGAATCAAGGGAACCCAGCAGTGTGGGAGGAGGTAGCTAGGGACAGGGGACCCTACAATGTCAGGAGGAGATGATCCAGGACAGGAGGACCTCAGATTGTAGGCAGAACCTGGAGAACCATGAGAAACTTCAGTTGGAGCAGACCCAGGCTGAGCTCCCAGGGAGGGGCACTTGGGACTGCAGTGACCTGGGAGAGGCCAGTGCCCACCCAAGGCCTCAGGTGCCCAGGCAGAGGTGCCCAGACCTGTGCCCTGCAGCCTTGGGCCTGCCTGTCATGCCAACGCAGAGGGATCCCCCTCCTGACGGGTGATTCTGAGAGTCACGGAAGAGGGAGAACAGGGAGTGGTCCTCCCTTCAGCCCTAGGTCTGGGTCCCCAACACCTGTACCCAGAAACTTACATTTCCCCTCAGACCTCTGAGAATCAGGCTGCAGAAGGACAGTGGCCAGGTAAAGGCCAAGGTCTCTGGGTGTTCCCAGCATCTCCTGCTGCTGGCACTGCCCTCCCTGCCCCTCATCCCACTCTGCACTGGTCCAAGTTGGCCCCTCCTTTTGAAGGTGGACATGCTCTTCCTTTGGAGCCGGATCTGGTCCTCGCTGCCTGTCACAGCCTTGTTCATGTCCCCCTCCTGCAGAGGGGGAGGCTCAGCCATGGAACCTACCCACTCAGCTGAAATAAATAACACATGCTGCCAAGGAGGAGTGGGAGCCCGGACTGCGATCTCCCTCCACCACTGGGATGGAGGGGAGTGCATGAGAGGCCAAGCCTGCTCCATCGAGGCTGAGTGTTGTGGTTTTTGAGCCAGGGATGTCTTCATGGACATTTGGTCTCATTTGACTCTTCTGGAACCTACTACCCTGCCCCCTGGGCTGGACACGCTCCTGGCCTGTCCTGGGCTCTCGGAAGAACCAGCTTTCAGGAGAGCCAGACTGGTCCTCTCACCCAGCCCCCTCTGATGGTGCCAGTGGAGGCTCCGACAGGGACCTGGAAAGCAGGGAGCACGTGGGGCAGTGTGGGGGTGGCCACGGTGGAGACGCCCCTTTCCTGGGGTGCTGGAAGTGGCAGTCTTGGCAGGAGGGGTGCAGAGGTGGGAGGAGCATTGGTCTTGAGCAGCACCAGGGCCATGTGGGACAGAGACCTATGACAGAGGGACTTTGACCAGCTCCACGGGAGCCTGGCATCCACCACCGCCTGCCACTGCCTGCTGTCTGCCACAGACCCTGCTCAGAGCCTTGACATCATCCACTCCGCTGCCCCTGTGATCATTGTGGGCCCTCTTGCCAGCATGGGAGTCCAGGCTGCGGAGTAACAGGCAGAGCACCCATCTAAGGGGCGTGTCTGGGCCAGGCACCTAGGGACAGCAAGGGCCCTGGGCCTAGACCTCAGCATCAAGGCTGGCTTCCCCACATCTGGCAGACCCCAGGGCTTCACCAGACGGAGGAATCCAGTGGGTGTACTTCAGGGAGGGTTGGGAGGGGTGTTCCACAGGCAGGCAGGGTCCCTGTCAGGTAGAAGGGGCAGGAGGACCTCAAGGCCCCTTGGTGAGCCTTGACATGAGAGAGGATGGGGGTTGGAAAACTGTTTCTGGAAACAGGAGATTCAGCCCAAGGCCCTGGCAAGGCAAGCTCCTCACTAAATAGCCCCTCCCATTCCTGGGTGTTTGAGGGCTGGGTGCCCAGCCTGGACCTGCCATGACCACAGAGGGCTGAAACTGCAGACACCAAGACTTCCTGTATCTGTGACTGGGCCTCCTGGGGGGATCTCACCTATAGACTCCTCCCAGCCGTGGCCCCAGCTCAGAGAAGCCTCCCCAGTCACCTGCCAGCTCTCAAACACGCCAGAGGGCCAGCCATTCATGGCCACACTGAACACTGCCCACAAGATCTGGAAGCCAAAATGGGGGTGGGGGTCAGACTGGATTCCTGAGAGGCCAGGACCTCCAGGAAGCGTCTCCTCTCATTGCCTTCATGCGTGGATGAGACCAGTGTGGAGGGGCCCGGGCCTCTCCATGGGAGGACAGGCTGCTGCAGTCTCCGGGGAGTGGGCAGAGCCTCCCAGAGACAGCGGAGGGGGCCGGGAGCAGCCGGAGTACTTCTGGCCTCTGGGCACAGAAATCCCAGGCAAGGATCTGCCTTTAGGCTCTCGTTGTTGCTAAGCGGACCTGCACAGCAGGACTTGGGAGCCCAGCCCCGCTCCTCTCAGGAGGGGCTTGGCCCCAGAGCTTCTGTGTGACTCTTTGAGGGCTCACTAGAAGCACCTGTAGCTCATTGAGAGAAAACAGGACCAGCCCAGGGGCCACAGTGGAAACCATAAGAGGGGCCGAGGGGGCCGGGCACGGTGGCTCACACCTGTAATCCCAGCACTTTGGGAGGCTCAGGCGGGCAGATCACGAGGTCAGGAGATTGAGACCATCCTGACTAACACAGTGAAACCCCGTCTCTACTAAAAATTCAAAAAATTAGCTGGACACGATGGCGCGTGCCTGTAATCCCAGCTACTCGGAGGCTAAGGCAGGAGAATCGCTTGAACCTGGGAGGCGGAGGTTGCAGTGAGCCGAGATCTCGCCACTGCACTCCAGCCTGGGTGACAGAGTGAGACTCCGTCTCAAAAAAAAAGAAAAAGAGGGGTCAAGGGGAGGCGGGTGGGTGTGTGGCATGCCTGCACACGATGCCACACGTGTCGCGGAGACCGTTCCAAGAGCCCTGGGGCCCACAGACTCCCCCAAGCGCTGAGCAGTGTGAACCCTGGAGTACCCTCCTTGGCCAGGGTCCCAGGCCCAATGAATGGAGCCCAGTGGGAAGGGGGTGGGTGAGGAATGGGGCCCCAGTGTCCTGTCAACCCTGGAGCCGGTCAAGTCTGAATGGGAGGTCTATACCACGGTCCTTACCCAACCCTCCGAGTGCTGAGTCCTGAAGCTTATGTGGCGGGGGTGTGTGTGTAGAGCTGACCTCCTCCCTGCAGCCCTGCTGGACTCTGAAGAGAGCCAAGGCCAGTGGGTGGGAGACAAGACTGGAGCTGGTGCAGAGAGAGGAATGGGCCCCGCGTGGGTTTGAGGAGAAATTCAGCCTCATATAGGGACATCTTGCGTCCGATGCAGTCTGTGCACGACCTCACGGAAGCGCAGAGCAGCTCTCTCTACGGGGGTGGGAGCTGGGCAGAGATCTGTGCACCTGGAGGAGCCAGGCTTCAACCCGGCCTGGGGGACCCCCAAGTGGGGCCATCTCTCTTCTGCACCTGGCTCTGGTGTTTTCCTGCTGCAGACTCAGTGCCCTGCTCACCCCCTACGTTCAGACCCTTGAGTCCCGGCTCCCCAAAGATCCAAGGCACTGCCCCACTTTCAACTTAACATTCTCTGGGGCTCCACTCACTGGTCTCCCCTACATGAAGCAGTCATCGCAGACTAGAGGGTACTTTTTAGCGTCAAGTCGCTGTGTCGTCCAGGCTGGAGTGCAGTGGCAATAATCATAGCTCACTGCAGCCTCAGCCTCCTGGGCCCAAGTGACCCTCCCACCTCAGCCTCCCCGAGGATTTGTGAGTTTGTGTTGTTGTTGTTGTTGTTTGGGGGGTTTGTTTGTTTTATTGAGACAGGGTCTCATTCTGTCACCTAGGCTAGAGTGCAGTGGCGCGATCTTGGCTCACTGCAGCCTCCACCTCCTGGGTTCAAGCCATTCGCCTGCCTCAGCCCCCCAAGTAGTTGGAATAACAAGCATTCACCACCACACCTGGGTAATTTTTATATTTTCAGTACAGACGGGGTTTTACCATTTTGGCCAGGCCAGTCCCTGAGGATACCTTTTTTTTTTTTCCGAGACAAAGACTTTGTCACCCAGGCTGGAGTGCAATGGTGCAATCTTGGCTCACAGCAACCCCCACCTCTCAGCTTCAAGCAATTCTCCTGCCTCACCTTCCCAAGTAGCTGAGATTACAGGTGCTTGCCACCATGCCCAGCTAATTTTTGTATTTTTAGTAGAGACGGGGTTCCATGATGTTGACCAGGCTGGTCTCAAACTCCTGACTTCATGATTCACTTGCCTCAGCCTCCCAAAGTGCTGGGATTACAGGTGTGAGCCACCGCGCCCAGGCTGGTCGAGGATACTTTTTAAGGTCAAAGAGTAGCAGAGGTGGAGTTCCTGGGAACAGGGTCATGAAAGAAGGGGGGGTTTGGAGGGAGGGAGTGGCCACTGGCCGCTCTAGACGGGGAAGGCTTTGGTGCAACACCGTTCCCCTGCAGTTTTGCTCATCTTTGCTTCCTGCCCTTTCATCACAGGGACAGTAGGCAGGACAGGGCCTGAGGGGGCAGGGATCCAGTGGGGGCCTCTCTAGACTAACCCCAGCTCAGGACTCCCAGAGCCCCTTCCCAGAGGGCCCCGCTGTCCCCAAGCCCAGGTTGGGGATCCCGAGCAGCAGGTAGGCAGAGCCAGTGAGGTCCCCGTTGGTCCCATCAAAAGCTCTAAAACCAGCGCGCCCTCAGTCAGGCATCCAGGATGACCTTGGCCTTTATGGGTGAGCTGAGCCATCTCTGCAGACACTGGCAGGGCCTACGCTCCATCACTGCCTCCCAAAGATGCCAGCCAGGCCCCCCTTAAGAGAACTGCTTCCCTGCTAGACAAGGCTGGGACCAGCCATCCCGGTGACAGTTCTGGAACCCCTGGCCTGGGCTGCTGGGCTCAATGGACCAAGGCTGTGGCCAGAGTCAGGGGCGTGGTCTGTGACCTCAAAGATAAGGCCAGATCCTTGCACTCTCAGTGACCCAAAGCAGCGGGTATGCAGAGCAGCAGGGTGGTGCCTTCACACCCCACCCATCAACCGGACTCACCCAGGGCAGGGACTGTAGCCTCAGCGCTCAATCCATGTGCCCTGCGTGGGGTCTCTTCCCACTGTACTCACAGGAAAGGCCAGGTCCCTCAGGGGTCCCCTCCTGCAAATAGGGAAAGGAGAGGGACAAGGAGCTGCCTCAAGGCCTCTGGAGCACACCCAGGTCCCTGCATGGGGCTCCTCGGAAGGTCAAGATTATCGGCTCCATGAGCTCAAAGTAGACGCCTTGTTTTTCCTTGTCCACTGTCAGCCACCCCACCCTTCCCTGGCCCTTATAAGAACCAGGAAACGGCACATGATCTATCGGAAGGAGGCATTCATTCATTCTTCCCTGTCAGTGAGCACAGGCAGGGGGCCACAGGGCACATACCCAACTCTGGGCTCCAGCTGAGCAGGGGGCTCAGAGATGATAGCTCTTCCAGCTCACTGGCTGGCTGCCGGCCCACACACAGGGCAATCAAAAGACAGGAAGGGCACAAAGAGTGCACAGAGGGAGCCCTTGTCCCTGCCAAAGGTGCCACACTCCGGGAATGTCCCCCGTCCCTCTGTCTTGCGAAATCCTGACCTGGGGCAGAAATCTTGCCAAGTGTTTCCGCAGGAGTTGCTGGCAATTGCCTCACCTTCCTGGTCTTGGCAAAGAATGAATCAGCCCACCCTAGCGCCCATAAATAGGGCCACCCAGATGAGGCTCTCACTCGTTACCTCCTCTTCCACCCCTGCCAGGTCAGCAGCCACCACAGCGCCTGCTTCCTCAGCCCTGAAATCATGCCCCTGCATCCCCTGTGGCTGAGCCTCGCCCTGCTGGGGGCTCTGCAAGCCCAGGCCCAGGACTCCCCCTCACCCCTGATCCCAGCCCCACCTCTGAGCAAGGTCCCTCTGCAGCAGAACTTCCAGGACAACCAGGTAAGGAGCCAAGAGGGGCACCTGCAGGCAGGGCCCGGGGAGGAGTGGGAACAGAGGGGAGGAGAGGTGGAGAGACTCAGGAGGGGCCCTGGGCAGGACTCTGGGAGTCCAAAGTCCAGGCTTCAGCTCACCCTGGGCCTCCAGGGTCCCCTGATGGAAACCATGCCCCTTCCCCGATCCCCACCTCATCTCAGCCTGAACAGACTTTCCCAAGTCCACTTCCCCTCTTCTATAACCCCCACTGTCCAAGGAAGGTGGGAACATCTTTAGTTCCCCTGAACGGAATGGGAAACTGAGGCTCAGGAAGGCTCACCAGCCACTTGCCTCCTCCCTGCCAGCCTCAGAACCACCTCTTCCCCCAGCCTCCCTTCTAGACTTATGGCCTCCTGCTCCTGCCCCTTCACCAGTGCAGGCCCCACCTGGGCCCTGCTGCCCAGCCAGAGGGGCTCCTGGTTCCAGGCTGGGCTGCCAAGAGGTGCCACAGGGACAGAGCTGGAGGGGTGGCTCCTAGGGCCATTCCTGGGCTGTGCCTATCATCAGTCCCCTGCAGTTCCAGGGGAAGTGGTATGTGGTAGGCCTGGCAGGGAATGCAATTCGCAGAGAAGACCAAGACTCGCTGAAGATGTATGCCACCATCTACGAGCTGAAAGAGGACAAGAGCTATAACGTCACCTCGGTCCTGTTCAGGTGAGGACCGACACCTCCTGGGGATGTGAGAGGCAGACTGATGTCACAGACAAGGGGTGGCCAAAACTGAGGGAAGCTGTCATTCACTCCACTGTTCTGCACAGAATTCATCTGTGTTCATCCTTCCTCCGTTCCGTTGGGCAACGTTTTTTTGTGTTTATTTTTGTTTTTTTAAGACAGGGTTTCACCGTGTTGGTCAGGCTGGTCTTGAACTCCCAACCTCAGGTGATCCACCTGCCTTGGCCTCCAAAGTGCTTGGGTTACAGGCGAGAGCCACCATGCCCAGCCCCGTAGGGCAACGTTTATAGGGCATTTCCGTGCAGACACACATTCAACGGCAGTGGGGGTGGACACACACAGTCATTAGAAAACAAGATGGAGAGAGGAGGGGTGCCCGGGAGCAGGAGGAGGGGACACTGGATCCAGCCTGCAACTCCACCCACGGCCTTCGTGGAGGGCTTCCAGGGAGGTAGCCTTAAAAGAGCCAACCTGTAATCCCAGCACTTTGGGAAGCCAAAGTGGGTGGATCACAAGATCAGGAGATCGAGACCATCCTGGCTAACATGGTGAAACTCTGTCTCTAAAATACAAAAATACAAAAAATACAAAAAAAAAAAAAAAGCTGGGCATGGTGGTGCATACCTGTAGTCCCAGCTACTCTGGAGGCTGAGGCAGGAGAATCGCTTGAACCCAGGAGGTGGAGGTTGCAATGAGCTGAGATCACACCACTGCACTCCAGCCTGGGCGACGGAGCGAGGCTCTGTCTCAAAAATTAAAAATAATAATAATTTTAAAAAGAGCCAACCTGCTTCAGAAGGTGCTTCAGAAGGAAGTGTGGAGTGGTCACAGCAAGAGAGCCCACTTCAGGAAGCAGCAAGCCATCGCAGGGTCTCCCTGAGCAGAGCTGCTGAGCAGCCTGGTGGGGTGGGGGCCAGGCTAGCACGGTCCTCAGGCATCTGCCCCGGAGGATCTATTTAGAGTGGGTTAGAGCGGGGCCCCTGGGCTGCAGAGTGGGGAGACATGTTGGGGTGCAGCCTGGAAGGGTGGGAGACCAGCGAAAGTAAAGCAGGGCGGGAGAGAACAGGCACAGGGTGGAGGGGCAGGGAGCTGGGGACCAGCCACCCCCAGTGGATTTCTGACTCTGGCAGCTGAGTGGATTGGGATTGGGGCATTTGTGGAGCAAGATGCAGAAGAAAGACAGGTTGGGGAGCTCAGCCCCGGGTGCCAGGGGATGGGAAGTGGGAGAACTCAAGGATGAGGTCAGGTTTGACCCGGCTAGGGGGACAGTTGGCATGGAGCAGACTGGAAGCAGCCAGGTGGGCCCAGGAGAGGGTATAGGAAGGGAAGCAGCAAGCTGAGCACAGGGGAGAAATGTGGGGTGTATGTGTGTTGGGGGGAAGCCCACCCTGGGGAGGCAGCCAAAGGAAAGAAGGACATCGGGTGCTGGGGGGCCTGAGCAGGGTCCAGGGGCCCCAGGCAGCAGACCAGCAGGGACAGCCTGGGGTCGGCTCAGGGGGAAGGCCCAGGCCCATCTCGGCTGGGTGAGTGGGGTAGGGCCCCTTCAGGGTCCCTCCAGGTAGTGGGGGATGATCTGTCAGAGTTAGGGTTTGGGCTGGACTGACAGCATCAGAATCCTGCTGCTGCCCTGGCCCCCACCTTGTCCAGCCCAGGGGGCCCCAGCCTGGTCGTCTCCCCTCTCACCCACCCATCTCTCCCTCCCAAGGAAAGAGAAGTGTGACTACTGGATCAGAACTTTTGTTCCAAGCTCCCAGCCCGGCGAGTTCAAGCTGGGCAACATTGAGAGTGAGTCCTGAGCGAGATGGGGCGCTGGGCTGGGGCTCCAGGGGGCTGGGGAGGGGCACAGAGTTCCTGCTCCTCCACACAGATGTGTTGTATGGGGAGAAGTCCATGCTGATGGGCTGGGGTGGGGAGGGGACAGCTCCCTCCTCCCATCCAGAACAGGGCTGACCCCTCACTGTCCACACCTGCAGGTTACCCTGGATTAACCAGTTACATAGTGCGAGTGGTGACCACGGACTACAACCAGTATGCCATGGTGTTCTTCAAGAAGGCTTCTAACAACAGGGAGTACTTCAAGGTCACCCTCTATGGTGGGTCCTCTCCCACCCCCTCGGGGACCAGCTCCTGATCACATTTAGCGGGAGGGGAGGCTGGTCCCCACCTGCAGGAAGAGGTCATTCCACAGACCCTCCATGAGGAAGGGATCTGAGGCCTCATCCACTCATTCAACGGTATTTATGGGGTGTCTACCGGCCACTCACTGGCCATCTTGGCCACAGGGAGAACCAAGAAGCTGACTTCGGACCTAAAGGAGAACTTCACCCGCTTCTCCAAATCTCTGGGCCTCACTGAAAACCACATCGTCTTCCCTGTCCCAATCGGTAATGGCCAGTCTGGATGTGGGGACAGGGACATGGGTACTGTTCAGGTGGGATGCTTCCCCACCAGAGAGGGAGGAGAGGAGAGACTCCGTCCCCAGCTTCAGTTACTGGAGCGGTGGACAGTCCAGGAGCTCCTTGGAAGCCACTCTGGGCTCAGGAAGACTGTGCTCCCAACCCAGGGTCTATGGGGGCTCCCCGGGACCCACCCAGGCCCAAAGGGCTCCTTCCTGGCAGTTTAGCCAGGGTCTGCCCAGACCAGGATTTCAGGCCCAGGCCCAAGTTTCCATTTCTCAGTCTCTGGCCTGACACCTCCCCCAACCCTTCCAGGCGCCCTTGTGCTGAGCCATCTCCCCCTACCCTCCCAGGCTTCGTCACCCTGGGTCTTGCTGTCCTGCCTGTCTTCCCTCCCCCGGGCACTTGCTCACCACTGATTTGGGAGATGTCCTTGACTCCAGGGAGCCTAGTTGGGCAGGAGGCCCCAGCTAGGCCATTCAGAGAACCACTGGCCTCCCCTAAACTGAGAGGCTGCCTAGACTGGTAAACAGGCAGGAGATCCCAGTGCCAGAGCAGCCTGGGAACCGGGCCTCACTCAAGACAGCCCATCCCCAGGCCTTTCTCCCACATCCCCTGCCCTACTATCCGCCCCTCTGTTGCCCATCCCTGAAAGGAACCCCCACACCTTCTACAGCTGGGCCAGGTGGGGTGGGGGCTGCCCAGGGGCAGGGCGGAGGACCTGGCAGTCAGGGATCACATACACTCACACAAGGGCACATGCGTGCACACACATGCTCACACGCATGCACACACATGCTCACACAGAGACACGTGCACATATGCTCACACGTGTACACACATGCTCACACAGACAGATGTGCACACACATGCTCACACGTGTGCACACATGCTCACACACAGACACACATGTGCACACACATGCTCACACGCAGGCACACACACAGCTGCCTGTTCTGATGGACTTTCTCCCCAACAGACCAGTGCATTGACGGCTGAGTGCACAGTGAGTGTGGCTGGGCGGCTGGGAAGGGCTTATGGGAGGCCAGGGTGCAGTGGGCTGGGGTCTTGGGCCTGCCTTTGCTCCTCCCTCTGCCCCTCAGCACGGCTGCCATCTTTATTCTGCTGTCCCTGTCTCGGGTGCCTCCCATCTCTCCGCCCATCACCCTCATATCCACCTCTGTCCAGGGTGCCGTGAGCTGCCCCACCAGTGCAGACACCAACGAGGTAGCTGGGAGACCCTCCCCAAAGCGCTGCCCACCCAGCTGTTCCCCAGGCCACCCCGATGATGAAGCCCCACCTTGTCTGCTAAATAAACATGTGCCCCAGGCCTCTGAGTCTATACTTTTTGACCCCTGGGTCTTCGAGGAAGGGGAGGGGCGGGGAGCTCCCACTGGCATCACTCCCAGGGTCTGCACGCTCAGGATGGAGCCCAGCGAACCCAGCCCTGGTGTTAGGGCTGCAGAATGAAGACACAAGCCCCCTGTCATCACTAGCAGTTTTGTGTCCAACAGCCCTGGGTTCTTCCCAGGTGATGTGACACCACACTCCCTCCCGCTGTGACATGGGCCCAGCCCCAGAGCAGCTGCAGTTCTCACATTCCCCTGCCTAGGAGCGTGCCCCGTCCAACGCAGACACGGTGGGCCACACCACATCAGAGTGCAGCAGGGGCATGAACAGCTGGAGGCCATTCCAGGCAGCGGGTCGGCTCGGCAGGGGTGGTCCCCTGCCCCTCTGCCAGCCCCCTGTGGGCCCCGTGGGTGAGGGACCATGTCCATGCTAACCCCGTTTCAGAGCGCTGCCCCTTATCCTACACCTCCCCACCTGATGACATCCAGGCCACCTTGGGGATACATTCTGAAGCCAGGGGCAGGGGCAGGGCCAGGTGGAAGTGAGGAGGGGCTGTGTCACCAAGAATCCAGTTTCCCAGGATGCAGAGGGCTCCAGGCCTGCATTCATCATTTGGTTGCCCTGTGATGCAGAGGGCTCCAGGCCTGACAAGCCCCTGGTCCCCCACTGGCCACAGAGCCAACCTCTCCAGGTCTGCATCACACACAGGCACTCCCTCCCCAGCCCCTTCTCCCCATGCAAGGCCAGAGGCCAGAGTGGGTGGGGTTCTGAGGAAACCCCATGGACACACACACCACCCTGTTCACCCTCTGTAGGGCTGTAGGGCCCTACAGGGTTGTGGGGTGTCCCATATGCAGTGCTGAGGTGCAGGATCTGAGAAGTAAAGAGAGGACACTGAAGAACTGGTGAAGAGCATCTGGACTTGGGGGGCCACACAACCTATGAGCGGAGATCAGCGAGGGCCAATACCAGAGCATGTGTATTTATTAGGTACAAGCAGGGGGCAGGGTCATGAGTGAGGTCATCATCTATAGGCTTAGTAATAGGGCATACATAATCATGTGAGTTACAAGTGAGGGGGCCACCTCATTACGTCACTTAGGCAGAAAGGTGGGCCGTGCGCAGTAGGGGACCATGCCATGCGCAGTAGGGGACCATGCCATGCGCAGTAGTAGAGGGTCGTGTACAGAAAAGGGGTCCACCCCCATTAGGTCACCACGGCAAGGAGGTGGGCTGTGTGCAACAGGTGTCGTGCGCAACACTTCTTATCTGGGGGCTGGAGACTTCAAAGGATTTCTAATAGAAGGATACTGTAAGCCAATGCAGTGGGAGCTGACAGATTTGTGCTCTTCTCTTAAGATATTTATGGGGGAGAAAAAAAAGAAGGAAAAAAAAAAGATATTTATGGGAGGATGATTTGAGCTAGCATAGAAGTGAGAAAAGACTGACAGCGTGTACAGCCGCTGTGACTGGTCACACCAGAGGGGTTCTTCTCCCTCGGTCATTTCCAGGATCTCAGGCCTGAGGCCTACTTTCCACAGGAACTGGATGCAAGGTACTACAACTCCTTTATCAGGAGGAGAGGTACTTGCTCCAAGCCTGCCATACAGCGT